>PVJI01002000.1:0-157813 GCA_004026765.1 Micronycteris hirsuta | reverse complement strand
AACTCACTTATCTTTGGTCTGGGTAAGCTATGCAGACTCCTCCAGTGGATGAGGCCGGGCCTCTGCTCTGGGCTGGTGGGGCTGAGGTGGAAGCCGGCAAGGCACCCTGAACGGAGGAGTGTGCACCTGAAGTCAGAAACTCTACCAGAGAATTACCAAGGAAGGGGGAGGGGCAGCAGGAAGATATCCAAGTGAAACATGTGCTTGACTTTATGTCCTGAGCTGTGAACTAGTCACAGACATTATTTAGCAAGAAATATGAACATCTGTGACTTAATCTAGTAACAGATGCCTTGAGTGACAATTAATAACCCTTTCCTATTTCTTTTTTCAGCTGCCTTTTCATTTGCCTTTTAGTATGCCAACTACTCTCATTCATGGGTGCCATGCGAGCACTTCACATACCGTGCCTCTTCTACTTCACATTACAGTTCCCCAAAGCGGAAATTGTTGTTCTTATTTTACACATGAAGAAACAGAGGCTTGGGGAAGTGACAGCTGCATGAATGCAGTGTGACCCCACATCCGGTTCACTCCCAGCTCAGGTCGGTCCTGTTGGAAGCACTTGGCATCTTTCTCCTGATAAACAGATAGGTCAGAGGGTCCTCCCTACACACTGTGCATCACTTGAGAAGAGACTTTTCCACAAGTCTTGCCCTGCACCTGTACCACCTCCTGCCGCCCCTGCAGTCTGGGCCCCATAGGATCTCCCTGAGATGGCTGAGTGCAAACCGTCCTCTATCAGCACCAGCGTGGGGTGGGGGATGGGGACCCGGGGGAGAGGAGTGTCTCCCTCTGTAGCCAGGACATCAAATGCCTTGGTCATTACTTCAACTTTTTATAGTAAAATGGGGGAGTGCAGGGGAGGGGAGAAGGAATACAGACTCCTGTAGGGCTGGCAGTGCCCGGTCAGGGGAGCCCCTGGGCATCTTCCAACTTTCTGCCTCTGGGTCTCTCTCTCCAACGTGGCAGGGGCCTATAGTCTGAAGGTGCAGCCAGGAAGGAGAGGGGGAGCCCCCCAGGAATGGTCCTCAGCCTGTAAACAGTGAGAGCTGACAATAAAATGCCCTGCCACCCCCAGACACAAGTCTGGGAGACATTGGAAAGTAAACATAAACA
The DNA here is from genome assembly GCA_004026765.1 of Micronycteris hirsuta. Lineage (NCBI taxonomy): Eukaryota > Metazoa > Chordata > Mammalia > Chiroptera > Phyllostomidae > Micronycteris > Micronycteris hirsuta. The sequence continues at coordinate 156,694 of PVJI01002000.1, read as the reverse complement.
CGTCCCCAACTGCTTACTCAAATCCCTGCTTCCAAATTGCTTGTGGGAGAAAGCAAACGAAGGCACCTTCCAACGCCCCTTTTGATTCCGCCCGCCCTGCTGGCAGCCCCTGCTTCAGGGACCTGTGTGTCATAGGCTGGCAAGCTCCTCAGATGAGGGACTTTCTTCCCATTTTTTTAATTAACCAGTTATTTCCCTTAACCACGGCTCCCGCTAAAGAAAAGGATGCATGAGGGGGAAAAAAAAAAGGCAAGCTATAAATAACCCTCTCTCCCTTTGCTCAGAGTCCTGAAGCCCCGTCTCAGTGCACCATTAACAGGGGAGCTCGTCGGAGCGGCCGGCACACACACCCCCTTGCTTCGTGACGGTGGGGAGCAGACATTGAGCACACCGTGACAAAGTGAAACGTAAATGATGATAGTCTAAAAGTTAATTAACTAGAGAATATTATTGGCTGTCAGATATTTAGGCATCAGTCAAAGGCTTATCACTTTCACATACACAAAAAAAACTATCTAGAATTTTTTCCTTGGCATTATTCGTTTTCTATTACCTACAAGCAGCATAAATCACAACGGTTTTTCTTCCACCACACACACACACACACACACACACACACACACACACACACACACACACACACACACACCCCTTGCCCCTCACACAGATTAAAAATCAAAGACTCTGGATCCTCCTGACTAACCCAGGACTACTGCTGCGGGCTGACTAATGGCCCCTCAAATATGGCCATGCCCTCGTCCCCAGAACCCATCAACATTTCCTTATACAGCAAGAGAGAGATTGTCAATGTTATTAAATTAAAGGTCTTGAGAGGGAGAGATTGACCTGGATGATCCTGGTGGGTCCAATGTAATCACGAGGGTCCTGATAAGAGGGAGGCAGGAGGGCCGGTGTTCAGGAGGTGGTGCAAGCAGAGACTGGAGTGATGAGCCCGAAGCCAAGGAATGCAGGCGGCCTCTAGAAGCTGAACCTGGCAAGGAAATGGATTCTGCCCTCGAGCCTCCAGAAGGAACCAGCCCTGCTGACACTTTGACTTTGGCCAGTGGAACCGATCTAAGATACTCGATCTGCAGAACTATTAGAGAATAAATCTGTGGTGTTTTAAGTCTCTGAGTTTGTGGTACTTTGTTATAAAAGTCATAGAAAATGGATACAACTACCTTCTCATCTTGCTGCTTATTTTCTGTGCTGGGCTCACCAGCACACCCCCCTTTGCTCCCTTCCCCAGCCTACACACTACATCCAAATGAGGGACGTGGGGTAAGCTCCCTCCTCACCAGTCCTCAGTGTCATGTCTTGGGTACCAGAGACGTCAAGGCAACAGAAACTCTGTACAAGAGGACAAGAGATGCTGGCATGCTAGGGCAGGATGTGCAGAAGCAACCAGTTTTCTGGAGCAGTAGGGGCTCCAGAGAAGGATTCAGGAGTCATCAGCACATAGGCAGTGGCTGGAATCAAATCATAGCTAAACCACCTAAATATATGACAGTGACCTTGATAGAACTAGGAAGCGGATCAAGGGGATTTAGCTTGTAAATGATAGGCCTAGATCCATAAAAAGTTAACGAGGATAAATGTGATCGAGAGTATAATTTCTAAAATTATTTCTTAAACTAAAATACAATTCTCAGCCTGATGATGAAAAGGATTATGTGTGATTCAAAGAACATCAAGCCTCCAAGAAAGCTCTTGAGTTCTGTATTAGGCGCGAGGATACAAAAATAGTTCTAGTTCCTACCCTTAAGGAGGTCACAGATAATTTCATTACAATGTAATGCATGGTATGATAATAGTGGCAACGAGCGTACTCTGGGGGGACAGCTGATGGTTGGGGGACAGCTGATGAGACATAAGGACTGAGGACAACCTGGCTGGAGGAACTAATAACTAAAATGAGTTTAGAAGGATGAGTAGGAGAGGAAAGAAAGGCGGGTATTCCAGGCAGAGGAAATAGCATAGTCACGGGAGTGTTTAAATGAATAGGATGGATGAGTTCCTGCAGAAAGATTATGCATGGTGAGAAACAGAGAGGAGCAAAAACAGAGCCCTGGAGAGGAGTAAGGGTTAAAGAGAAGGCAAAGGAAAAAAATGCCTACAATCAGTCCAAGAAGAAAAAGAGGAACAGAAGGGAGGTCTAGAGACACTGGCGTCCTGGCACCGGTGATGGCAGAGAGCTTCAGGAAGGAGGGAGCTGAGGAAACATCCCTTCAAAAGGGATGAGAGAAAGCCATGAGTGAATTTCTTCAGAGCATTTTATCAAATTATGAAAGCAAAAGCCAGGTTGCGAAGGGCCGAGAAGTAAATGGAAGTAAAGAAAGGGAGGCAGCGTGTTGAGACTGCACTGTCAAGTATCTTGGTTGAGGAGGGAATGAGAACCATGCCTACTTGTCAGGTTTTTAAACTCTGGAGACAAAAATAGGCTTCACAAGCTGCCACGAAAAAGAAGAGGTAAGATTTAAATACGCAACGAGAAGATAAGCATCGACTTGGACCACGCTCCTCAGATCGGGCAAAGCTGGAGTGAGTGGAAACGCCACCGCAAGAACAGTGGGGCAAGCTGGCTGGGAAGAAAAAAAAAATTTAAGTAAGAAACTATCTATAAAAAACTTGTTGAAGAAATCACAAATTAAAGATCCCAAAAGGAATAAAGATCTGGAAGCAGAGGAACTGGGGACATGAGTGCAAGTAGTTCAAGGAGCTCAAGACGAAGGAGGTAATTCTACATCAGAGGCAAAGGAAATAGGACTCTGGCTGTGGATGTGGATGACAGTGTGGTAACGGGGGAGGGGGTGTGGATGGAGGGAGAAGAGGGCATTAGGGTGATAAATGGTAATGGGAAAAATACAATTAAAAAACTAAATTAAAAAAAGAGGCAGAAGCAATAATAATAATTAGACAAAATATTGTAAAAACTATAAAGTAAAAAGAAATAAAATAGGTATGGAATTTCAAAAGACTAAGATAACAGTTCTACAAACCCAGTTTCTGCAGTCACCCCCAAATTTAGCAAACACTCCCTGGACACCGACTGACCTCGGGGGACAGAATTACACTGACATTATAGCATAACTGAATATCAATAAGCACAAACATTAAAATTGAGTTTCAGTATGACCTTAAAACTTCCTTTTCATGAAACCAAGTAGACGGGCAAGATTTTCATAGATCTAGTATAAAACTAAAGAGATTAAAGCCCACAATAGAAAACACATCATTAAAATAGTAGAGGAAAATTAAAAAGAAAAAACAGGAAGGGAATGGTTAGTGGCATCTAATGCTGTTAAAAAGCCCAAGAGGCTGAGGCTGAGAACAGATCATCGGAATTAGCAGCACGAATGTCTCACTGGTGGCCTTGGTTTTGGTGGAGAAGTGGGGATGGAATTCTGAGAGGAGTGGGTTCAGGGAGAAATGGAGGGGAGGAAGTAGAGATGATGTCTAGACACCTCTTTTGCCATAAATGGGAACAGAGAACCTGGGCTACAGCTTATAGAGTCACAGGGCTCTTTTTCCCAAAGATGAAAGATACTATACTATGTTTGCAAGATGACGAAAATGATCCAGAGGGAAATCAATGAAGCAGGAATAATTAGTGGTCAATTGCAGGAGCCCAGCCTTGAACAAGGAAGAAAATGAGACGCGGGGCCCATGGAAATGCCGGCTTTAATTGGGAGCGGAGACAACTCATCTCAGCTAACAAGAGGGAAGGAGAGAGTATAGGTCCAGAGGTAGGGAAGTGACTGTAATAGGACTCCATGGAGACTCTCTTCTGATTGCTTGCCTCATCTCAGTGAGAGAAGCAGAATCGTTAGTTGAGAGTACAGAGAGGATTGTTTTGAGGTTTGAGAAAGGAAGAGAAAAAGAGGAAAAATAATCTAGGACAGCGAGAGAGTGAAATGACTAGGGTGGCTGGTAGGATCAACGGGGGCACTTTCTAGGTAAGGTTTGCAGTCATGACTTTCAGGACGACCGCTCAGTGTGGTTGCATGCTCTCCTCCAGCCACAGCCAGGCTCACCTAGGTTTAATCAGGGCTGGGGGTTGCCGGGAGAAATACGCGAAGGCTAGGAGCCCTGCAGTGGGCAATGGAGGGGAGTGAGCAGGTGATGGGCATGAGAAATAGCCGAAAGTTGGTGAGGTCAATGGATCAGGAGGCCTCGGGGGCAAAAATGTGGCAGTGGGGTTCTCATGGTGGAGTGGGGGCTAATTCAGAAACACAGAAGGTAAAGGTCGAAAAGCAGTATGCTAGAAACAGAATTGTCAAAGGAATGTTGTTATTAGTAAGGACAAAGTCCAGAGTGGAGGTTCTTAACCATGCTTATACGTTAGCAGTTTTAACCTTGCTTGGGAACCAAAAACAAACAAAGAAACAAACAAAAGTCACAATGAAACAAAACAATACTTAAATCTTTCTCAAAACAAACTGAATCAAAATCTCTTAGGTGAAGCCTGATCATTAGCATGCTTCCGTGTCTTTGTTAACCAGTTCCCCAGGAGATTCCAACATGCAGCCAAGGTTGACAACCGCTGGTCTAGGGCAGGTTTACCTTAAAAACTGACCATGACATAGTGTTTGTGACTCAGATTAGCACGTGGTCAGCTAAACCCTGCTCTTCCATACGGCCTGCTGCAGAACCTTGTCTATTCACATGGTCCATGCCGCCTGCCCAGGAAACTGGATTTATGCATCTAAATTTAGGCATATTAATTTGCCTTCTTCATTCATTTTACGTTGTTGACTCAGATTTTAGATTACTGAGATACATTTTGTTATGACGTATTAGTTACATCTTCCAACATCTATGATTAACAAGCTTTCTATGTATTTCTGTCAATTATTAAACTGTTAAATGAAGGTAACCAAGGTGAGTTCTGTGACATTTTGAAGAGACCTCTATCCAAGGACCCAGTCCTCTGAGTTCCGCTTTGCACCTGGCCAGGCATTCTTCCGTTTTCACTTATCCCTCAGGTATTTAATGATTGCCGACTCTGGGTTACTCCAGTTCATGGGGCTGCAGACGTGGTCTGGACAGGCACGGTCCCTGACCTCGTGAGGCTGACTTTCTTGTGAGGGACAAATAATCAATAAGTAAATAAGCAAATCAGAAAAATAACTAGATACATGGTAAGCAGGGTGAAGGAACAAATGCTGTGCTAGCAAATGCTGGGAAAGGTAAATGGAGATATGGTCACCTAAGCCACGCATTAGCCCCAGATCCTCAGGTCTCCCGCAGGACATCATGGAAGACTTCCAGAAAAAGTTTCTGACACCCACAGACCCGAGTCTAATGCATCTTCCTGCTCTCACCATGACATGGCATGACTTGTTATTTAAGAATCTCTACTGCTTCTCTGCAATTCTTTCTAAAATGCCCATAAACCTTCTGCTTAATAATCCATCCTGAGTTTACTGAACTCAGCGGGCAGTTGTTTCAAGAATCCACCATTTTCCTGTTTGTACATCAGAACAACTGGCCCATCAGACTTCAAGCAGTAATAAATTTGTACTATTTATTTTGTATTATTCATGGTAATATTTATTATATATTTTGTATATAAATACAAAATATTTTGCATGTGTATATATAAATACAAATAAATACAATGTATAAATATATATGTATTTGAAGGCCCCTATTAGATACTTTGATACTGCATTGAACCTTTATAATACGCTTCTGAGGTATATATGCTTATCTCCCCGTAAGAGCGCGGAAGGCCGCAGCTCAGAGGGGCTGAACGCTCCACAGTCACGTAGTGCTCAGTGCAGTCATGAGGCTGGAAGCTGGACAGACGACTCAGAGCCACAGCTCTTAGCCACCATGCCCTGCAGCACCGGGGAACAGTCCCGCCACCGCTTTCAGGTTACACGTGTGTGTTGATAACATTGTGATGAAAAGATCAAAATGGTAGCACCAGGATGGGCAGGCAAACCGCATGATCCAACTCAGTCTTGGCCTTTCTAATCAAATCTTGCAACGCTGAACAAGCAAAGAAATCACGGTGAAACTTTGTAGGTAGCAATAAAAACATGCAAGTAATTGTATCCCTGAAAATGTCTTCATCATGGCAGTGGCCTCTGGTGTATCCTCAAGCCTGACACGGAGCCCAGACATATGGCTGCACACATTCCTAATCACGACTGTGGTCACTAGTGCCTGCCTGGCCTCTCCGTCGGGGTGAGTCACTCCTTATATTCCCTACAGGGAGGCAAATAATTAACTCTTGCCTTGTCCTTATTTAGGTCATTATTTAAAAACCTTATTAAGCTGGTATCTATTGGGGTTCGGGTCTGATCAGGATTCCCACATAGAGAGAGAAGCACATCTTCGCTGTTAGAGAAGGTAAGCTTCATCTCTGTATCTAGATGCCAGGAGAAAAATTCTTCTGCTGTGACAGAGTGCCAGCTCACTGCCGGGCTGTCAATAAATGGTCAATGAACTAATAAACAGACAGGAAAGGAGCATGTAGCAATAGTGCAAATTACTGTATGTACGTGAAGGTCTTTCCCACAGTTTTGGTGATGACAGAGTCAACAGTTTTAAAGACAGCACATTACCTTGATTGAATATTCCATATTTCAGTGTTAGAGACTCAGGGGTCCAGATTAGTTGAAAGGAAAGCACATTTTAATTAGCGAGACATCTGAAGCACAGCCTAATTTTAATGAGACACGCCTCTGTAAGTCACGTAGAAAATAATCGCACGGGGACCAGTGGCAAGCATTACCGACTGGGTTGTCTCCTCAGCCCTTCCGACGATTTAGATAATGATTGTTTTTAATTAATTCCTTCTCTTTATTTGCAAATAGGAGTTTCTAACCACTTTAAGTAGCTTAACTTTTCTCCTTATCACCATTCTGGTTGACAGAAAATTTTGTTTAGCAAATCCTTTCTTCTTAGTGAAAATGTAAGTAATTAACTTCTGCTTAGCCCTGGCTAAATAGCTACAAATTCTGATTTAATGAATGAAATTTGTGATCATTCAATTTAGTGTACTTATTAACAAACCTGGCAAAGAGAGACTGATGCTGTGGAATACCTAGCATTCGCAAGGTATTTTCTGTTTGGTAATGTTGTTTGATCCTTACAATGCCATGAGACAGCTACTATCATCCCCTTTATACTGAAACTCGAACTGACAGTCAGAGAAGGAAAATAGGGTGTGGAGATCAGACAGCTAGTAAGTGGCAGTGGCCAATATGATCCTAGGTCATTCTTACTTTATTCTTTCTTCATCGTATCGTAAGGAGAAAAAAAAGAAAAAAGACCTGATTCTCTAGGAGGTGACCCAATGCATAAGAGGAGCATTTAGGAGAATAATGATCAGCATGCAATTATTGCCATTTTTTTTTTATCATTTAATGTTCTTTTCAAGGTTGCAATTGTGCTCTTTGAACCCTTATCCACATCTTGAGCCCAGCAGATGTTGTTCCGTTTGCAATCCTGAGAGGAGGAGTACAAAAGAATGTTCTGGACTTGCCCTGTTTCGGGCAAGTCATGAATCTCAAATACTTTTAGGAAATTAATTATGAAGGCAAATATCCGGGGAAAATTGGTTGCCTTGGGTAGTAGTGAGAAGGAATTGGGTTAGATATTAAGGAGAACTTCCTGACAATAAGACAAGCACTGAAATGAACCAAAGAAAGTTAATGACACGCTTGGATGAAGATATGTCACAATCAGTAACCCACCATCTGTCAGAGGAGACGTGTATGGAAGAAAAAGGATGGTCCATTTCAAAGTTGGAGTTTGATGGGACCCCAACATGTCCCATCAAACGGTGACACGCTTAAAATACAAATTGTCCTGTATTCTTTTCTGTGATGTCGGTCAGGTGCTGCCACAAGAGGAGGCATAGGAGGACTTCAGGAAAACACGTTTCTTATGGTCCCAGGTCCTAGGAACAGGAGGCAGGCCACATGGGCCCACGGGGGAAAGCCAGAGCCTGTCTAAGGTCAGGAGGCAGCAAGCAAGGGCCAGGGAAAGGTCTAGGCTTCAACCTTTATTGGGGTTTTCATGGCAAAGGCAAGGCCAGACAGAGTCAACAGTTTTAAGATTGGTTGGTTTAAATAATTCCTGCAGTCTGGGCTTCGGGCTATGAGAGTAGTCTCTAGATGCCTAGCATGGGCCCTCAGGTGATTTAGGATAGGATGGGGGCCGGGGGCATGTTGACTTGCTGTGGACTCGGGGGTGGAGGAGCTACGGCTCTGGATTGGTCAGTTTTCTTACCAAGGGCTGGCCCCGCCCCCCACCGGAGTCTTCCGCTCTCTCTGAGAATCGGCTCGCCCAGAGAGCGGCAGTCTCTTCCCAGCCTGAAAGGGTTTTGAGATACCAAGTCATTATAATATATAGAAAATAAAAATATAAACCACGTAAAAATATACTAAAAAGCACTAGATATTTGAATCAGAGTAGAGCCCCAGCAACTGTTTCACTTTCCACGTGGCAGCCCTTCTCTCCCACGGAGCCTGTGCAAACAGCGGCAGCACAGCTGGGGGGGGGGAGGGGACGCAGAGCGCAAACACAGCGAGGACAATGAACACAGCTCTTAAGCCAACAGATGATCCAAACCCCAAATGGGACAAGCTCTAGGTTTGGACAAAAGATATTATCAAGCATCATAACATATTGGTTTAGCTGCACAGAACCTGATTGGTTAGCTGCTGAATGGCAGACTTAGAACAAAGCTGAATTGTCTTTAAGTTAAAGGGCACACCACACACAATCGCCAACCGGCCATCACTAGAGGCGTCTGAACAGAACCTGCCACCAAAGCTATAAAACATTTTAAGGTAAAATTAACGATTTTTTTAAGAAGAAGGAAAATACCAACGTTTCACCAACAAACAAGTCCCAATGAATTTCAGATTTTAATCTAGTCTGAAAGAAAGGAGAAATTCCATTTGGTAAACTTCCCTCTGTCGCAAGGTTATAAGACATTTTAAACCTCAAAAGTAATCTATGTTCTCCTTTATCTGAATCTGATATTTCATTCTTCCTTCACTATCTATATAAATGAAGATTTTGATATTCTGATGTCAAACACAAACTTATGACCTAGACTGCAAGTGTCCGTGCATCTTTCCAATATGACAAACAATAGCTCACGTGGGGCACGTGTGTGGTGCCCTTGTCACGTGTGTGCACCTGCAGAGATGTTCCCTAGGGGGCAGGGTTGGGGGGGGACAGGCTGACGTGCGGTGTTGACTGAAAGCACCATCGCAGCCTCACCGACGGCCGTTTCTGAAACAAATCATCGCGTGACGTCAATTCTTTCACAGTCATTACTGTATCACCAGCACAGGCCAAGCAGTTTTAAATTAGAAAAAGATACATTTTTTTTTTTTTTGCTTAAGGAAAACCAAAAACAGGAAGTAAGTTGCTATTTCTTTTCTTTCTCTTTCGTCTCCCAAACCTCTGAATTCGTACCTTTGACAAGGGAAGTTCGTCAGCCATCACCTGAATGAGTCATCTTTGGGACATGGCTGCCCTCACAGCAAACACTTCAAGGAGGAAGAATTCCAATTTGAGTCAAGGGTATGAAACTTACATTGGAAACCAAGCAAATGTTTTACAAGAAAGGGAGCAAAAAGGAGAGGCCCCAAGCCTCACCCATCATTCATTTCAAACACTGTATGCAGCCGACTGAAAGAATGGGAAAGCCCCTCTCCGGGCACAGAGCCCATGTTCGACTCCCACTTGGTAAACCCCACACCCTAAAGAGGAGAGGCACCGGCACCCATAGCAGAGTCTCACCCGTCTGCTGCCAGCTTCTTGCTGGACAAAAGCTCATTGAGAAGTTATCAACATCAATCTTCAGGCAAAAAACCTTACTAAGCGATGGCAATTTTTCATTTTAACCAATCTCGAACATTTATGTGATGGCGACTCATTGCCTGTAAGGGCCTCACAATCCAAAACGGAAGGCAGAACTCAAACAAGGACGGTGTGGACAGTGCTATTGGAGGTGCGATCAGTGTACTGTAGAAGCACGGGGGACAGACAGCCTCCCCCCAGCAGGCCAGAGAGCAGTAGAACATGCTGTATGACGACCGCCACCACCATTTACCGAGAATGATTCCGATGCTTTACGTGTGTGAACTAACTTGACGTGTACAACTCAATGAGAGAAATTAATAAAGCACAACATTCATTCAAGGGGACCCTGGGTGAGTTCTAAGGGCTTTTTGGTGCATGAACTCATTTAATGCTCACAACAAATGCTCACTATCTATATAAATGAATATTTTGATTATTCTGATGTCTAACACAAACTTATGAACCAGATCACAAGTATCCGTGCATCTTTCCAATATGACAAACAAGAGCTCACGTGGGGCATGTCAGTGGTGGACGTCAACACCTCCATTTTACAGATGGAGAAACTGAGGCATGGAGAGGTTTATTAACTTTCTCAAGGTCATAAAGGTAGTCGTTAGTTGAGCCAACATTCAAAACTAGGCAACGTAGCTCTGAGGCCTACACATATACCCACTGTAGTACGCAGCCCTACCCATTTACCGCACCATGTTTACAAAGGAAAGACCAGGGCCTATCTGACGAGAGGCTGGACTAGATATGAAGTGCAGGTGATCGGACTGCAGAGCCCGGTCTCCTGACCACTGTCTCATGGGAAGGGGTGCGGGAGCTGAAACGAGAAAGCTGAGAATTTCACAAGATGGAGGTAAAAGGAAAGGGTGTTCTCAGGGGCAGTGGGGAGTAGGGAGGAGTGTGCACAGAGGACTGAGCATCACGGAGAATCTGAGGTTGAGAAATGTCCGGAAGGGTCACCCCACTGGTTCTGTTCTTGAGGAGGCTCAGAAGAGACTGCAGAGCAGGGAGAAATGAGCCCTCGAAGGGAACAGTATCCTAGCCACCAATCAAGGCTGCCACCCTAGAACTTTACCAACCACCAGTCGCTGCCATTTTTGTAAATTCAACTTTGAACATAATCCAAATGCCAGAAAACACTCATTTCCTATTTGCAGGACATTTTGCAGAGCTGATTATGCCTACAAAGCATCGTGCCCTGTTCCTTTTATCAGGAACCTCACTGACAGAGTCATTTACTTTTTATGAAGACAAATGAAGATGCTTGCTCTGATTAGAAGCAGAACAACATCAGCTCATGAACCAGACTCTGAACACAACATCTGGATCACAACAGCTGTCCCGGCTAATCCCAGAGCAGGGGAGGGAGCTGGAGATGCATCACACAAGAGGAGACACCAGTGCCAGGCACATTTGCAAAAATCCAAATGACAGAGGCAAGTTGTCCTGTGTGAGTAGGCTCTAATGGTGAACAGCAGCTAGTCCTTCCTAGCAACCTAACACTGATATCATCATCTTGGGGGCAGAAGTGGAGGTGACAATGTACTGAACAGGTAAGGTCACTTCTAGCTAGACTGTTTCCCCTGGCCAGTCTGCTGCACACCTTTTTTTGAGAGATTCTTTGCCCTAGGCCAGCTAACTTTGTAGCTGATTGGACCAGAGAGAGGTATATATCCCAAAGGCAGTTTTTATAGGCTGCCCTGTGAGTACCCTGTCCAATAGTAGAAGGTGACACAATCGGATTGTCTCTGAAAAAGTTTAAATGCAAGACATAGGAAGAACAGCGGACAGTAGAGTTGCAGAGAAGCAGAAAGAGAGATCCAGTCAACTAAAGTCTAGAGACAGGAGGTGCCAAAATCAACGGGGTTGGAGGTGGGCACAATGAAGCTGACCACGAGCAGCCTCTCTCTATTTAAAGAGAAAGCCGCTCACTAACAATAATGAAACAAGACAGCTTTTAGCACCGATAGGGCCATCCCCCACCTGCTGTGCCCCACGAGGCTCATTCTACAGATTGCTTTACCCGAGAGCCCTTCCTCTCTGGCTTCCCCTTTGGCTATGCCAACTGGAGACTCAGCAGGAGATCAGAGGGTAGAAAGAGAGAGAGTAGGGGGTATTTCTTCCTTTTACCCCCTCGGCCTTGCACCCGGCTTCTGACAGGGACTGTGTCCCTTGACACATATGGTCCTGTGGTGGCCCCTTCCATGCCTCCACTTCTCACCAGGCTCCAGCTTTCCCACCTGCAGGCCCAAGGGGGATAACAGCTCTCACTCTCGCTGGTCTGTGGATGCTTCAGAGGCCCCTTTCACTCCCTGCTCCTGCTCATACCTCTATGAATAATTCCTTCATTAAATTTTCTTTCAAATCCCAGCCTTTGAGGCTTTTCTTTCAGCTGGGGCTGATGTGTGGAAGAACACAAAAGAGAGAGCAACTGAGACAAAGGTGAGTGGAATGGCGGTTGGACCATCCAAGCAATGGCCATGGGCTACAGGGGTCTGCTAACAGCCTTTTAACTCCTCCTTACTCCTCATTTCACCGGCCGTATCCTGGGCAGGACTCTCTGGGGTAACCCGTAGGAGAGGTCAGGGAGTCACCTACACGCTTCCCTCACGGTGATGTTCACTCAGCCAGTGGTGCTTTATGCAAGCATTCACTGAGTCCCTACTATGTGCTGGGCAACCTGCTAGGTGCTGGGGATCAAGTGACAAACAGAATAAACAGCCTTTGCTCTCATGGACCTCACAACGGTTGGGGGCAGGAAGAGACAGGGGGTGAAATAGGGAATAGAGCAGATAGCAAACAAATAATCATGCAAATAAGCTTATAATTACAAACCATGACAAGTGATTCAAGTAAAAATTGGGAGGATCTAAGAGAATAATAGGAGGTCTAATTAAAAACATCAACTCTGTTTAACAACTAGAGTTGCTCTTGGCCAAGCCATCCATCTTATGAATGAAGAGATGGATAAAGAGGAAATTAAACCCCAGGGAATAAGGAGAAGAATTTGAGATAAGCATGTTTAGGTCCAAATGCCTGGGCTGATACTGTGAGGCCATGCCCTCCCCCCGCAATAATACATCTTCTGCTATCGAAAACAGACGATGCTGGGTTTCGATAAGCATGTTATGTGGAGGACACATTTTCCAAGGGGCATGTGTAGCCCAGACACTGTCCTTAACTCCTGCTTCCAAAGCTCCCATGTCTAAACCCTCCCACCTCATCCACTATTGTCTCCTTCTCCTCTCACAGCTTCCCCAAGGGTTCAAATGATTCAAATGAATAGGACACCAGAAGCTCTGGAGTAAAAAAAAAAAGAGGTGAAAAGTTTTCCTCTTACTTTCTTTGATTCCCCAATGTCTTGAATAACTCCTAGAAGAGAAATGCCTCTAGTGTGCCTTCTTACGTGATAGTACATTAGAGAAAAAAGAGCATCGAATTTTCGGAGGTCTTGTTTTTGGGAATGAGGAGATTTACAACCTTTGATGTTTTTATGCAACATTCATTAAATATTCATTGAATAGTTGTTGAGTGTCTATTATGTGCCAGACATTGAGTTAGCCTCTGGGGATACAGTAATGAGCTAGACCTACACAGTTCTTGCTCTTAAGGGATTTCTAGGATAGCCAGAGAGACAACCAAGCAATTGCAATCAATTATAGTAAGTGTTACACAGGATGCTTATAAGGCATTTAATAAAGACTAGACAATTCAAGGAAGGCTGTCAAGAGAAAGTTCTCAGTGTAAGTTAATACCTGGGGGATGAGCAGCAACTGGAGAGAAAGGTGTAGTAGGGGAGGGATTGAGACAGTTTTATGCAAAAGAAACAGCTTCATTACAAGGGCACTGGGGTGAGTGATGGGTGTGGATATGCTGTAAGAAGTTCACTATGTCTGTGGGAAAGAATGGAAGAAAAGAGAGATGGGAGCTAAGGCTGAAGCTCTAGGATTCAGCCAGGTCACCCCCGGGTCTGGAAGCCAAGTTAAGGATATTGGCCTTTTAAAGGTCACTAAGAGTCCCTTGAAGAGTTCTAAGCAGGGAAATACATGGTTAGGTTTAGGTTTGGAAAGATTATGTCGAGTGCAATGCGAACTAAGGACTGGACGCCTGCGAGACTGGAGGCGGGGAGACTATTTACGGAAGACGATGCGATAGTCTGGACGAGACATTATGCTGGCCGGGAGTGGAGAATTAACCCAGCGCACAAGGACGTGGACGCCACTGAGCTATCCAGGTGGCTAGGCTGGCAGGACTGAGTGGTCATGGAGGGTGAATAAGGAGGTTCGAGGGTGATCCCATGCCTCTCGTATGCCCACCTAGGCGAGTGGTGCTGCCAGACTGAAAAGGAAGTTTTAGTGGGTGCGGAGGAACAAGCATGAGAAAAATTTTAGGTATGAAGAGTCGGAGGTAATTTCCAGTTACCCACGTGAAGACACTTTGTAAGCAGCTGAGGAAACCCCTCTGGGCACCGAGGGAGACGTGGTGGGACACAGGACGGCAGTCTGTAGCCCACGGGTGGAACCAAAGCCAAGGATACGTCGCAGCTGTGCAGGGGAAGGGTGGCAGTGAGATGAGAAAGAAGCCTGACGGAGACACTTAGCAGCGCTGTGACCAGCAGGTGAAGAAGAGCCCGGACAGGACGGCTGGAGAGAAGCAGGCGTGCGAGTGCCGTGACGCCGTCTCCCTGTAGACACGGGGGCCCGTGCCGGTGGGGGGTCCCGGCTCCACCACCAAATGCATGACCTTAAGCCACCTACCTAACTACTCTCACTTCCATTTCCCTTGCTTTAAAACAGGGATAATCGCATCTATAGCACCCACTTCACAAAGCTGTTCTCAGGATTACATGACAACGGGCACAAGGTGCTGAGAACAGGGCCTCGCACTTACCAAGGCCCTTGGTCGTTGATTGTCATCATTGTGCCTCGCAGTGAACGGCTTGCAGAGTTCATGCAGCTGTCAGGATTACTGTGCTCTGAGTAACGGAGGCTCATAGAAATGGACAGGGGGACTACCTACCCGCCTTGTATAAAGCACTTATCTTCATAGCTACCCCCAAGCCACACTGCTATTTTAATAGGATTTTGAGTGAGCAGGGAGCTTTTATTGTCTTCTTTCGTTCTCCCAACAACTCTGTGAGTAAGGAGACTTGTTTTCTCATCCAAGAAATCAAGAAAATTACTCAAGGGATACAGAATGTAAGAAGCAGAATCAGGATTTGAACCTCAGTTCAAAGGTCAAGGTTCACTAATCATTACAGGTCAGTCTCCTTTCCTCCCCCGCTTGGAAATACGTTTGTAGGTCCCTGTCCAGTAGCACTCCAAAATGTTTCCATTCGGTTTTGAGATGGCTTTCACCTGTGGTAACCCCTCTGCTGGTCCAGCTGTGAGTACCCAGCGCTGTTCGAGGGGCTGCGGGTCAGATGACCGGGAGGGAGGTGTCGCTGCTGCGGCAGCACTCTTCCTCGGTCTCCTCACCCATCAGACAGGACAGGGAACGGTCAAGCAGCATTTGGAAAACATGAAAGAGCTGGTCAAACTGAGTTAAAAATGATCCCTCCCAGGCCCATTATTTCCAATGAACTGATCGAGAAAGTGATTCAGATCAAAAACATATTCAGGTAGATGACTTCTTATAATGTTTTTGTGTTTTTTGGACACAACAGTGAGCCAGAACGGGTGATTCTGCAGCTGACACCGTTCCAGCAACCAGCCAGAAGGAGACGTGAGTCACTGCCCTGTCAGGCACTTCGTCAGGGTTGCTCCGCTGAGCTGTCTCCGGGCAACAAGGGCTCCGAGCAGCGCGTAATTAAAGCCAAAGGAGCTGAAGAGGGAAAGAAGGCTGATCATCAAGGTGTCAAGGAAGAGCCAGGTGGAAATGATGATGGATTGAAAACATACTTCTAGCCTTACTCTCTCCCCAAACCCCACAAAAATGACAGTAAAAGGGATTTTTATCACAGACATAAATACACCAGGACAAAGAGAATGTGAAAAGAGACCACAGCAATGAAATTTGGGAAGCTGGAAGCAGATGGGCAAGTGGTAACTGACTCAACAAGCCTGAAAATGTGAATCCTCGGGCGTGAGGAGGGAATGCAAGAAGCAACTGGATCTACATTGCATAACCCCCGAATGGCTCAGGAATCGGCAGGACCAGATGTCTGTAGAAGTAGAAGCTGATATTGGGGCTAAAAGAAGAGGATGAATTGAAATGCTTCTTAAGGGTCTGTCAGATCCCCAGATAGCCTTCTTAACACTGCAGGATATGGCAGTAGAGTGCACTATTCACTCAGTTCTTGGCCCCTCCCTTTGCCTTGTGGTTTTGTAGTTACTGCCACTAGACACAGAATATATTTCCCCATCTCACTCACATTGTGTTAGGCTGATGGGATGTGAGCAGAAGTGACAGTGAACAGGTCTCTGAGCCTCGGCCTTGAAAGACTGTGTGATTGCACCTGTCCCTGCTGCAGTTCCAACGTTGCCCCAGGAGCCTGTGGGTCCAAGGATGAGAGACTGTGGAATAGGCCTGACCTAAGACCACAGCCTGAATCCAAGCCCACCCAGGCCCAGGTGACCTGCAGTCACATGAGCTAGACACCAGGGCTTGCGGCTGTACGTAACACGCCACTGTCATTTTGTGGTCATTGGTTCCACAGCACAGTTGGTGGAGACATTAATACATTTGCACCAGTGGGACGCTGCTACAGTGAAATGGAGGTATGCGGTAGTGGCTTTGGGAGAGGTCACAGGTGGTGATCTAGTCAATGTATATTTTGAGAGGCTCAAAAACGGTGAGGAAAATATTCCAGGAGCTGAAAACATAGTAGGTGCCACATGTTATGCAATGGCAAGTCATTTGGTACAACTGTTACCCATTTGGAAGATAGAGGATACATCTTGATCAGGGAGGTTTGTAGGCAGCATGTTCACAGAAGTTACAGGAGCGTCCTCAGCACTCTTAGGCCAAAGCACGTAAGGGGCAAACATGCAAGAATTCAGAGGGGAGGCCATGCTCTGTGGATGTGCGGGAGTTGGCCCACATGGACAGAGGGAGGCTGGACTCAGGGCACAGACTGAGCACAGACCCCCAAACTCCCACCCCCTTAGCTGTGGCTTCAGTGATGTTTTCCACCTTGATCTAAAGGCATCTGAGTTTTTAAAAGGCTCCTGTGCCTGCCAGTGGGCGTGACCAGAGCTGCTGGAACTGGTGGCCCCTAAGACACTTTATTTATCTCATATAGTAACATTCCCCCCAGTGTCTGGTACACAGCAAATGTCTCTTGAACAAATAAATACATGATCTTAAGTCACTAAGCCCCCTGACTTCAGTTTCCTTGTTTTTTTCCAATGTTAAATTTCCACAATGGATATTTGTTCTAATTCTCAAGCTATAGGAAGGCCTGGGAACTTCTGGGATCTGTTTGTTCAGCGTTAGGCCCTCGGGCATCTGGAAAGAACCAAGGGGTCAGCCCCCTCCATGCTGAGCCCCTGGTTCTCCTAAAGTCAGGGCACCGCAGCCATGCTTCACCAAAGAGGAGAGAAGAGGATCACTTAGTCTGTGTATTGTTTAAAGACCTTACTTCGATTCAAGATACCGAGGACTTTTTTTTCATCACTTCAGCAAAAATGAGTCAGTCCTTCAGTGTTAGATCTGAGTACTTCCTAGCAGCCTTGAAAGACACCGGGCAGGAGGCAAGTGGGAACCGGGAACTGAGAGCTCTGGGTGTTGTCCACGCAAAAACACAAATGTGAGTTGCGCAGGCCTCCGCGTCTGTCAGATGAAACCACCAAACAGCTCACGTCTTCATAGGCTCATCCCTTAGGCTTCATGTGCTCACCTCGCCCGAGACCAGCTGAAAATCAGCCAGGCTTGCACGCTGTCTCTGTTTGGCTGCACTGCAGCATCTCTTTCTGATGCCAGCATCTCCCGCTCCCTGTGACCTCCTCCGCCACAGGCTCTGGCTGGCAGGACCACGCTTCATTTTACCTGCTGGTCTCCCTGGCCAGACACCAGGCCAGGCTCTGCAGGCTCTGCCCATCAGACACACTTTCGCCCTCCTTCCAGGAGGAACGTTGCTGATGGTGACGCCCCTGAGCCCTCCTTCCTGCCCATCTCTGATCACAGCGGCAGAGCCCACTTGTAATCAGTGAGCTCTCCACGGGGGCTCTTCATCAGCTCCAAAGCACAGGGCGTTGCGGAGAGCACTGAGCGGTTTCCCGGGGCTAATTTTCTCCAGGGTGCTTAGGGAGCAAAGAGATCACCTCCTCGTCAAGATAAGAGACTGACTCTCCACATGGGCTCGCTGCCTGCCAGGCGGGGAAACATGTCTGACAGAACTGGCTGTTGGGAGGCGGCAGCAAGAATCTTCCTCTTAGAAATCGCACCTTTTCTTTCCCCATTGCCCTTCTGTCTTCCTTCTCTCTTTCACCCCCACAGATTTGGAGGCATTTGGGTGGCACATCCTGGATCTCTCTAACGAGCCTGGATTTCTGTCAGGAACCCCCCTTTGTTGGCCAAAAATCCCAGTCTCTCACCACAGAGAGGAAAGAACAGTTCTTCCAACCTGGGCTACATGGGGGGCAATGGCCCCTCTGTCACCCATTTCATCTGTCACCAGATCAAGAACAGCCATTGCAGATAGTGACATGGGTCTCCATCTGGGCGTCTCCCACTGCTGGCCTTTTTCCCAGCGGAAATAACATCATAGGAAGCACGAGGTGACCACAAACTCTCTGAACGTTTCATGACAGAAATTAAGGATCAGCCGATGGCACTTAGGACCCTGCCTAAGCCAGCCATCTCTGTCAGCATGTCTCCTGTCTCCAATCTGGAGAGACGCAGAGAGTCAGGCAAAAATCTATCTTGCCCTGCCTTGTTTGTAAAACAAAGATACTGGTGCAGATCTCACTCTGCCCTCCTCGAGAGCTGAGGAGATCTTGCTGTTTTTTGAAAGGAAAAATCAGAGACCTCAAGGAGGTCCTGCAAGAGCAAGAGCTTAAAGGATCACCCAGGCAGAGAGACAGGGCGTGGCCCAGGGCCTTGCTCACAGCAGGCGCTAGATAAATGCACGTCATGCTGGGGACAGGGAAGGAGACTCACTCAGTTGTGGTGCTGTCTATGAAATCACTGGAGTTCAGAGGGCACAGCCTCTTTGTCCTACAGCATTCTGATAGGATTCCCTTTTGTTTGGATGCAGAGGGCCTTGGAACAATATCATCTGGAGGACCATTTGTTAGCTACTTGCCTTGTGCCTGAATGGCTTGTCTAAAACCTTCGATGGCTCCCCACTGCCTATGGATTTAAGTAGGCTGTCCATATCTGACCCTATTGGCCCTCAGCTGCCTATCTCTTTCTACTCCCTGTCTTCTTCGTGCTCAAAGCTTCGTTAAGGGGCAGGTAAGCCAGACAACAAAAGGTATATTGTTGTGTACTTTTATGATACACAACAAAAAGAATGCAAACACATGCAAGCAGAACCTCCATTCTCAGTGTAAAGCCTTTGGCACTCAACCAAGACAAGATTCCGCAGAGGCCGGAGCTCTAGGGGTTGGAGGTACAGGACCAAGAGGCACAGGCAGGGATGACCTGAGAAGGCAGGGAAGGGGAAGGCTGAGTGTGGGAAGGGGAAAAAGGGACAGGTAAGCCCACAGGTGCAAGGTGGAGAAGCAAGACTTGAGAGATTGTCAAATGGTAGGACTAAACCCCTTCCTCCTTCTCCTCTTTGACATGGCAAGTAACAATGGTAGCAGGTAATGCTATATCACATAGACTGTGTGCCAGGCAGTGTTTTGATTTATCAGTAGAAACGTGTTCAACTCTACAATGAACCCATGAGGTACGTACTCATTACCTCCATTTTACGGAAGAAGAAACAGGTGCAGGTGGGTTGATAGCTTGTCCAAGGTCACACAACTAGTACGCCATGGGCCCAGGGCCAGCGTAGACCCCGTTTTGATCACCAACCTGGTCTGCTCTTTCCGTCTGACCTGTGTTGCTCACATGTGCTACAGAACATAGACATGGACATTTGTTTGGGAGAAAACCGAAAAAAAAAAAAAAGAGAGAGAGAGAGAGAGAGAGTCGCTTGACGAGTGGACTAAAACATAAAGGACGGTGTTATTAATAGGAAACCAACACATGCTTCACTCACTAAACATATACTGAAAAAATATCTGTTCTCATCTCATTGACTTGAATACATTGAACATGCACAGCTTTTTGTATTTCTATCATACCTCAATAAAGTGGCTTACAAAAAGGAAGAAGAAGAAAGGGGTAAACGGGCTACCTAAACTGTCCACACCGAGGAAACAAACTGCGGCGTTCAGGTCAGTGCCAGACGTCACAGCCGCGAGGCCCTCACGTCCATCTGCTGTTAGGGTGTTTGAGTCGACTGATCTGGATAAAATAGGATGTCGCTTGCTTTTGTTTGAAACTTAATTTCACACAATCAATAATATAAAACAATTTTACTTAGAGTAAGATATATTTTTCAAAAAATTCTTACTGGACTCCTTTTGTATTTTTCTATACTTGTTTTCCCATTTGATGTTGTGTACAATTCTCTGAAATTCTTGTGTCTGATAGCCATAAATAAAGAGATCAGCCACTTTTAGAGATTAAAAAGAGAAAAAGAAAAACTATCTGCATAACATTTTTGAACGGAAAACTAAAAATAGAACCACATGATGCAGCAATCCCTCTTCGGGGTATATACTCAGAGGAAACGACATTAGCACCTAGAAGAGATACCTGTGCTCCCATATTCATTGCAGCAGTTTTCACTGCAGCCAAGACATGGAAATAACCTAAATGTCTGCCAATGGAGAAATGGATAAAGAAAACTGTGGCCCATGCACACAATGGAGTATTATTCAGCCTTAACAAAGAAAGACATCCTGTTATTTGCAACGACATGAATGAACATGGAAGACACTATGCCAGATGAAATAAACCAGACACAGAAAGAAAAAAGCTGCATGATCTCCTTTACCTGTGGAACCTTAAAGTCAACTACATTGAAAGAGAGAGGAGAATGGTGGTTTCCAGGGTCAGTTGAGGGAAATGAAAAGATATTGGTCCAAGGTACAAAGTTGCGGTTATAGAGGATGAAGAAGTCTAGAGGTCTAACATTTACATGTACCAATGTACTATAGTTATAACACCACCAAATACTGGGAATTTGCTAATAGAGTAGATTTCAGGTGCATTCATCACACACAAAAATGGCATGCGAGGACATGATATGTTAATTCGCTTGGCTACAGTATATATAAAATAATTGTGTTGTATACCTTAAGTATATACAATTTTTATTTTTTTAAAAATGGGACTGCCCAGAGTAGCCACGTATTTTGAGCTGCTGTTGACTGTGCTTCTAACCCCCTTCCGTGAAAACATATACTGAGCTTCCCCTCCCTGGGGCCTTCCTATCCCTCCTCCCTTCCCACCCTGCCCTTCCCTGTCCCTCTCCACAGTCTGCCCGTCACACACTTTCATTGTCCCAGTTCACTCAGATGCCACTGTGCACACAGAGTGGCCATGTTCAGGCATGGTACTGTCTCTACTAGGCCTCGTTTTATAGATATTTATAACTCATTTAATTCTTTCCTTTGGAACAGAGCTTTCTTGAGCACCCTGCTGTGTAATAGAGAATTTGGCCCTGTCCCTGGTTCCTAGGAGGGAGCCTTCTCAAAGCTTGGACTCTCCCAAGTGATAGAAGTGTGTTTGTTCCTCTTGATGGCTCGTCATTCTGCACCTGAGTTTATGCTGATGAGGTGGCGCCTGGTGCAGGCCCCCAGGTGGTTTTAGGATGGGCCAGGCTGGAAAAACCAACCATACATTAGAGGGGTGGGGTTTCAAGCCACGTGATGTTCACCTGATTTCTAGGGAGGAGAGGGAGGTTGGACACAGACTTCAGTCATGCGGCCAATAATCCAACCAATTGTGCCTGCGTAATGAAACCCTAATGAAAACTCAGAACACCAGGGCTTGATTGAAGTTCCTGGTGGGCGATGCATATTAATATGCAAGGAGACACATCCTGAGGACAGGGAAGCTTTGCTTTTGGGACGCGCCCAGCTCTTATACTACACACATCTTCCCTTGTCTGCTCCTCTTTGGGGTCTTTTGTAATGAAACGGTGATCATAAGTACAGTACATTTTTGAGTCCTGTGAGTCATTGTGGTGAATTACTGAACCTAAGGGGTAGTGGGAAGACCTGATTGGTAGCCAGTTGGTCAAGTGCAGGTGGCTTGGGAATCCCAGAGCTTGTGACAGGCTCTGGGACACTTCTGTCTGAAGTGAGGGGTCTTGTAGAGGACTGAGCCCTTAGCCAGGCAGTTAGTGTCAGAATTACATCGCAGCTCCCAGTGGGCTCTGTACACAGAGGGCAAGAGAGACAAATGCAGACTCTGGCTTTCACGTGGTTCACAGTTTAGCCAAGATGGCAGACTCCAGCTAAGTAACGAATGTGGAGAAGCTTTGTTTGAAGAGAATTGTAGGGTGGGGTGTGCTGAAGGCTATGGCAGAAGGTGCCCCTGGGACCTCGGGACATTGGGAACGGCCTATTTTCTAACCACTCATATTTTGCAACAACTAAGTTATGACTTAGCCATCACAGATGCTCAGTAGATTATTTCTAATTTAAGTCAATGGAATAAAACAACAGACTAGAACATTTTAGATAGAGAGTGGGATGGAAGCTAAGGGGGAGGGGAGGGGGTGGAAGGATCGAGGAAAAAGGACTCATGGACATGGACAACAGTGTGGTGATTGTGTGGGGGCGGGTATAAGGGGACTAAATGGTAATGAGGAAAATGCAATATAAACATATAATTTAAAAAAGAAAGAAAATTCTTAGGTTAGTGACTCCCTCTCACTTGTCCAGGTGGGTTATGTCAATACTTATAAAAACTTTCAGTAAAACATAGAGCAGTGCTTTAGAAATGAAGCAATTTTTAATATAATGTCAGCTTAATTAAATGAGATAATGAGGGTGGGGGGGCAAATAGCCAAGCAAATACAGAGGTCGCAAAATTAAAAGTCCACACTTTAAAACATAATTTTTTAAGGAGTTATAGAAGACATTGAGACAATTGACAAAATTTATATTTGGATTGTGGATTAAGTAACAGTCCTGCATAAACGTTAAATTTCCTAGTTTTGAGCATTGTAGTATAGTTATGAACAGAATGGGCCTGATCTTAGAAAATACGCACTTAAGTATTTAATAGGGTGTAATGTCTCCAAATTACTGTCAAATAGTTCAGAGAAAAATACACACTAACATCCTCCTACACAGAGAGAGAGAGAGAATGATAAAGCAAATAAGCCATAAGCCAAAATGTAAATATGTAGAATCTAGGTAAAGGAATTAGAATTATTTGTACTATACCTAAAATTTTTAATAACTTTAAAATTGTATTACAATTTAGAAGTGTCCTCAAATCCCCACAATTGATATAATGAGTAAATCACAGCTATTAATGGAGCATCTGCTACCCCCAAAGAGGCTCCTTCTGCTGGTGCTGTCCCTGAATCATGGTTTTTCTATCTTCTGCAACCCAAACACAGGAAAATCTCAGGCTGGTTGCATGCCAGCACAGAAAGGTAGCATGTTTTAGAATGTGAGTTAAATGACTATGTTTAAATGAACCAACTCAAACCAGTTCCTCAGAGAGTTTATCTAAACACAGCTGGTGGAAAGAGATACTTCAATCAGGGTAGAACTGTCCAAGGCACAAAAACCATTAACTCCCAATTGTCCTTGAGCTACAGCTGCTGCAGCAAACACACACCAAAGGCAATTTCCTTTGTAATTTTATAGCAATACAAGTGTATGTATGTGTACATTGAATACATATGTTGTGGGGAGGGAAATACACACACACACACACACATACACACGCACACACACACTCCCCTACTGAGGTCTTTCCAGAAAGTGTCCAGCCAAGAACTATGAAAACGAAACATTTATTGAAGAAGATACAAGAATCATTGCACATAGGACAATGACGCCTCAGTCCCCTTCAAAGTAGGCACCTTGAACCTCACACAGTTCTCCCAACCGCCATCATCTGCCCTGTCGTATTTTCATGAATCTCATTAGTGGTCTGAAATCTCTTCCCTATCAAAGGTGATTTTAGTTTTGGGAAAAGCCAGAAGTCACAAGGTGCCAAATCTGGGCAGTATGGGGGCTGAGTCACCTGGGTGATTTGATGTTTTGCCAAAAAACTCTGTATAAGACATGATGCATGAGCAGGCCCATTGTCCTGATGAAGCAGCCAACCACCAGTTGCCCATAGTTAAAGCATTCTGGATCACCTGAATAGTTTCCAGGCATAATGTTGAAGCTTAATGCAAAATTTGATGCAGATTTGTTGCTCTACTCACTCAGCCATTTTGAATGCAACAGCCACACAGTACACATGCTCACTCATTCTTGTTACATTAACAATGGCTGGACTTTTTCCAGACATAGAGAGAGAGAGAGAAAGGGAGGAGGAGGAGGACAGAAGAAGAAGAAAAAGAAGAAAAGGAAGAGGAAGAGGAGGAGGAGGCGGAGAAGAAGAGCTACTACTTCTACTACTACTATGGATTATAAAACAGCATTTACTTGGATGACAGTCAAGAAACAATATGGACAATCAGTTACAATCTAGTCTCCTACTTAATCTCACAGAACTGAGCAATGAAAATGATCAAAAGAACACACTTTATAAAGCTGAAAATCCTTTTATCTAACCTATACCAACAGGCCCAGCTGGAAGGATACAATCATGTAACAATTACACTTTAATTTCATTCCCAAAATACATTTTACCCAAAATTAATTATAGCTTAATGAATTCAGTGTAGCTTAATAAAATATAGGAATACCAATAGAGGAAAAGTTAAATTCTGAACAAGCCATATTTAATAAAAACGTATGCCTCCCCCCCACCAAGAAATCAATGAAAACAGGAAAGGCTTCTTCCTTAGAGGATCTCAGAGATAAACACAGACATTATAATAGTTAACTCGCTGGGATTTATGAAAGTAATTTTAATTCTTGCATTATTGAAAGAGATCTAGTTCTGGTATATTTTAAATTCTAGTTAAACAAAGAAAAAAATGTTCTTTTTGAAATGAACAATGCAATCAAATATAGACACTCTATTTAGACACAGTAATGTTAGCATAACAAGTGAGTTAAAAAAAGAAAAGGGAAAATAATTATTACACAGATGGGTGGTGAAAAGTTGTGGGTTTTTTTTTTTTTAATGCACAAAGCCTTAATCTCAAGCCAAGCAGAAATGAAGATAAACAAGAAGTTGCCCTGTAAGTCAAAGAGCATAATACCCAGGAAATCAAATGAAATCAGTCTAAAGTACTGCCTGCAGTGAACATGAACTTAGCATCCTGATGCCAAATGAAATATTAAAGCAAGCTCCCTATTTATAGGGCTTTGTATCTTGGTGGTTGTATAATGAATCAGGATGTATCTTGGCAAACTCACTGGCAGCCTGAAAGACATTTGTTTTCTTACCAAAAATAGTTGGAGTCCTCTAACTTGTGGAATGGACAAGTGACCAGAGCACTTGAGGAATTTTTACGCACCGATAGAGTCAGAAAGATTGGTCAGGAGCTCAAGGCTAGGGCCCCGACCCCTCGTCTGCTATACCAGAACCTGCTAGAACCTAGTGATGGCAATCAAAGGATAAGCAGTACTTTGTCTGTGTCATGTGAGATGCATACAGACCAGAGAAAAACTGAAAAGCCTGGGAGTGTGTGCTGGGGGGAGGGAGTCTAGAGCTGAGATTTACCAGGCTGCTGACATGGAGCCCCTAGTCTGAAATGTGGTAGGTTAGAGTACCCCACAGTAGAGGCCCCCACTTGGAAGCTGGTAAATTCCTTTACTATCACCCAAAAGGTGTGCATTTCTCTACCAGAAACACTTTTCTCCTTTTGCCATGGGACCTCCGCATTGCACAGACTATGTTACCTCTGTGTCAGGGTATCTCCAAATTCCAGTGGTAAGATCGCACCTGGGGCACATTTTACACCTCTGGGCCTCAGTCCCCTCACCTATAAAGTGCAAGAGTTGGACCCCATGATGTCCAAGGTCCTTTCCAGTTCTAAAAATGGAGTTGCAATGAGCAAATTCTGGATTCTGAACCAGAGAAATCAACTGTTGGCCTCCCACAGTCTTGGCTGTGGGTGCTAGCAATCAAGGTCTTGTTTTATCTGCTCAAATCTCGCAATTATGTCTAGTTAGCCAAAGATGGAACGAAGGCCTCCCCAGCGGCTCTTAGGAAGTCCAGAATCCTGTCACTGTTATCTCAGATTGCTTGTGGGAATGTACTTTCTGAGCAGAACCGGTCTTGTAATCTGGAGCTTAGTTACGACACCACTCAGCAGAGGGAGAAGCCCAGTACAAGGAGGGACCTTCCTGGATCTCATTCAAGGAAGCTGTGTTATTAAAAGACTAAGGAGAATAAATTACATAGATGTTTTTATCCATTTAAAGAATAATAGCTAATATTTATTGACGGTTTACCATATGCCAAGACCTATTCTAGAATGTTTGCATGACTATCTCACTACAATCCCATCTTGAGCCTATAAAAGGAATTATTATCCCCCGTGCTCTCGAAGAGGTGAGGAAAATGGGCACAGAGAGGATAAATAATTCACCCAAGGATAGTCAGAACCAGAATTCAACCCCAGGCAATCTGGTTTCAGAGGCAGCAGGCTTCAAACAAGGTTTCTTTGTAAAGACAGGAGGACAGCTTCTGAGGGACACCAGGCCCTTGACTTACTAGCCTGCTTTTATTTAGTTCTTTTCACTTTTTACTTGGAAGTAATTTCAAACATGTAGCAATGTTACAAAAACTGGGCATGGGAACCATCTGAAAGTAAGTTGCTGTCATTCTGCCTCGTCACCGCTAGGGATGCTTCCACGCACTTACGCTGTAATGACGACGCACCACCAAGATCTGGAAATTGACATCAAAGCACTGTTGTCATCTCGCCTGCAGACCCCGTAGAGGCTCACCCACTTGTCCCACTCATGTCTCTTCTAGCACAAGCCAGTTCAGACCATGAGTTGCATTTCCTTGTCATCGCTATTTAGTCTCCTTCAATCTGCAAAACCTTCTGGATCACTCCTGGACTTCCATAGTGTGGGCATTTTTTGAAGACTGCAGGGTAGTTATGTTAAAGAACGGATCTTCATTTGAGTCATTCTGATGTACCCTCATGACTGGGTTCGGGTTTGGCATCTTCGTCAGGGACATCGCAGAGGTGCCCTTCTCCCTGCCCTCAGCAGGGGACACACAGTTTTGATTTGGTGCATTACTGCCGATGTTCCCTGGAAAGACCTGGCTCGTGAGGCATAGTGACCGCCAGTGTTCTTACCACCCGGGTTTCCTATGCAATGTATAAGTAGTTCATTGGAAGGTACTTTGAGACTGTAAATATCCCATTCCTCAAGAACTTTGCAAGTTCTTTATTTCTTTATATTCATAAGATCTCATAGATTCCTGTTTTATTCATTGGGGTACAATGTTATCATTTTTTTAATGCTCAAAGGATGCCAGATTTAGCCAGGGAGAGACCCTTCAAGCTGAGGTCTACATTCATCATCATTCTTTGACAATCTTCTTATTTTTTTTACTTCTTAATTTTTGACACAACATAATGGCTCATGTTCATCTTGTACTTTTCCTGCTCTAGCTCTTCCAAGCAGTTCTCCAAGGAGCCCTGGTTTCTTTCAGTGGGAAATGGTATTTGGAAACAAATATGCAGATACTAGGTATGCTCATAGCTACTGCTCACTGCTACCATTGCCCTCCCATCCCCAGGACAGACATTCTCTTCACCCCTGTTTGGTTTCAACACCTTGTGACTGTGCAGACAACTTTCTTACCCCACTTGGGCTCCAACATCCTGCCTGAGCTACCCAGGCATCCCTCCTCTCTTCCCATGATGCCCACCCCACATGCACACTAAGCGAACACCTCCCTTGCTTAGCCCTATGTAAGGGCTTTTGGACTGGTTAATTCAGGGAGGACAGAGAAACATGACTTAGTCTACCTTTGGGTCACCTTGTTTGCTAATTCTGTCAGGTTCACAGAAAGGAACACTGAAGAACTCCCATGTTATTAATTTCCATTTTCTGTTCATTTCCATTTAGATGCACCATTGCCCACCATACTGTTCTGTTCGTTTGTCTGACCATTGTCCGAAAGATAATGGCAACACCAGGCAGAACAAAACTCAGTGAAGTAGCTGCTAGAAGACCTGTACGTATCAGAGTCAGAGTTCCTTCGCTCTTTTAAGAGCAGAATGCAACAAAACACACTGCCTCTGACCCATTTTCCAGGGGGAAAATATTAACTCAAGTGTTTAAAGTCAAATATTATTTATACTTTTTTTCCTAGTATAACTGTTTTACCTGTAGAAATAGAGTGAGTACAAGGAGAAGTGGAAACAGCGTAGCATGGGACCTGGAATAGCTCAATTCAGAGCCGATGACATTTACGCCCCTACCAGTAGCTGCACGACCTTGGGAAAGGCACAGGGCCTCGGCGGGCCTCGGCTTCTCATTTGTAAAATGAAAAAGTGTTGGAAAAGGAACAGTAATCATCATAAATTGAATCATTTCGCTTCCCTGATTTTAAAATCCCCCAAAGGCTTTCCCCTTTTCCAAACTCTTTACCTTGACCTTGAAAATCCTTCATGGCTCTTAATATATTTCACTTTTACCTTCACCAGTATAGTCCGATCACCCTGATTTCATGCCTAGTCTTGGAATGCACCAAGCTCCTTCCCTTTGGGGGCTTTACGCTTGCTGTTCCTCTGTCTAAAACACTCTTCTCATCACTCAGGTGTCAGCCCCGATGCCACCTCCTCAATTTAAAGCCTTCCTCTTCCGTCTCGGGCATCCTCATTACACTAGCTTGTTTTATTTTACCCAGAGCACTCATCACTATCTGATACGATCACATTTGTTGATTCATTTGGTCATTGTCTATTGTTCCCACTAGGATATAAAAATATAAGTACAGTTGCTGCAGTGGTATTCCCAGCACCAAGGAGTATAGCTGGTACATAGTGGGTATGTAATAAGTGTGCCTGGCATAAGTGAATGAATAGTAGTGTTATATGATTTTATGAGTATTAAATGATATAGTAAAAGTGAAATATTTATCATAGCACCTAGCACATTGCAAATCAACAATCTGTGGTACGATTAAACTATCCCACACGGTAAATAAAAATATCAGGAGAGCTGAGCTCCAGTCTTGGCTCTGTCTCCAGCAAGCAGGGTGACTTGGGGCAAGTCATATCCTCTGATGAGAGGCCTGAGCCTTAGTTTCTCGTCTCCAAGTCCTGCAGGGTGGGTCAAGCATCTCTGAGGCCTCTTCTAATATTTAAGTTCAATGGGTTTGCACGTCTCGTGGTCAAAGTTTCCAGTCTTGCACAATGAAATTCTCAGTTGGTAAAAACTGAACTGCCATGGCCTTAGCAGCACCTCAAAAAGGCTAACTGTGGTATCAGTTAAGTATTGCAGTTTCCATTTGCTCACTAAATGTTTAGCTCAAGTTTATGAAGGGGTTTCCAGGCAACTTTGCAGAGTTCTTGCATTTTCCACTGCACCTCAACACTTCCACTTCTTCCCTAATTTCCAGACATAAAACAGAGCCTGGTTTTAGCTTAACAGTCATCTGGCCTGGGCCATCCATAATGACATATCTATCAAGACAAACCTAAGAACATTTTAAAAAGAGCACTAAAGACTGGCGTTCCACCCAGATATTCTTGGTGGGATTTCTGGACCCTGGATAAAAAGCTACCATCTTGGATGTAACAGTTCATCTCCAAATAGAGAGTTCTAGAAACACCATTAAAGTTGAGAACAAACTGGGGCTCATTCATTTTGTTTCCAAGAAAAAAAATGCAGAAGCCTACGCTACCTATACAAAGGCCCATGACACTCCCCAGTGACCATGAACTCAGTGGCTTAGTAATCACCCACCCTTAAGAAATAATTCCTGGGCAACAGGTTGAAAATAAAGCAATGTATCTCGAGGACAAGGCTGGGTTGCTGCAGAGTCTGCCAAACTCAACTTAGCAGCCCATTTTACCTTTTTACCTTGATAGTCCAAGAGAACGTATGATCTGCCTGTAAAATAAATAAACGCAAAAGAGGAAGGACACACATCGCTTTCCCTTCATCTTGATCTCGTTTCTTGGTTTGAGTTCTCCAATCAAGCCAATTTGGCTGCTGGTCTGTTTGGTGACTTGCTTCAATCAAGTCACCTCTAATGCTTCCTACGGTCTGCTTCCCTGGTTAGTACCTGGAAAATCTCCTGCCATTTAAGTAACTTATTCAGTCAGCTTCCCCAGCAGGCCAGACATGAAAAGAATGGCTCCCTGTCCTCACTGCAAAATGGCACCAGGAGAAAGGACTCCTCCGATCGAACAGTTCTGTTGTATAGAAACAGGCCCCTCTCACCCTTTTCTCCTGCACAGACTATAAGAATTAAGGGTTGAAGTTTTGCTACTCAAGGTCCCCAATCAGCAACAATGGTGTCACCGTGGAGCTTGCTAGAAACACAAAATCTCAGACACTTCCCCAAATCTACTGAATCAGAATGTGCATTTACAGGATCCCCAGGTCACTGACATGCACACTGAAGTCTGAGGAGCATTAAGTTAGAATAATGCCTCTGAGGTATTTATTTCCCATGAAATAAACTTCTTCCTAATAAGTTCCTATTCATTGGAGAAGGAGACTAGATTATTAGGCATGTTTGTCATAGAGCAATAACTGATCATTAATCCCATAGAGTCTTTTTGTGATTTTATTTTGGTCTTAGTATTCATTTTTTTCTTTTTATGTGATAGGATTTCTTATTATCCTGGAGCAGGTTAAGAAAACCAGATGTATCCAGCAATACCAGTGCTAGTAAACTGGCTTTCTGGAGGGGAAAAGCCCTGATCTGTACTGTTTGTCAATTTCCATGGTACAAATACTTCTTCATGATCAATTTCAAGCTACCAATGATTTAAAAACTGGCATGCAAAATTCCAGAAACTTTAATAATTAGCTTTTACAAGTTGCTTCAACACATCACTGAAAGACCTTCAGAAATGACGCCTCTCCCCAAGCCATAGCCACTCCTCACTGAGACATACAAAGTAAAATAACACTAGGCTAGACTTCATAAACACACTTTGCATTATGCCCTGGCTCTGCTCCAGAACCTAAGAAGACTCCCGATTAATTACTGAGCACATGGGCTTAACTTTTTCCTGTTTTTTAAAACTCCCTCTCATTCCTCATACCCCATTTGTCTCACTTCATTTTCTAGATCTCCTTAACATGCACCACAGTCCCCACTTTGGTTACTGCAGTTGTATCTGGCTCTAATTTCCGACAACGGGGAGCAGAACTGCTGCAGGGCGAAACTGGCAATACAAAGGGCAGATGGAAGGACAAGCAGAATGTGAATGCTGATAACATCTTTGAGTTGCTGGATCAGCCTTCCCTGAACTCACCCTTTTTATGGACTTTCCATTATATGAGCTAATAAGTATTCAGGTTTAATATCTGCAACTGAAAGCAAGCCCAACAGCAGACCTAGAGAAAAAGTTCCTTCACGCAACAACAAGCCACATCACTGTGAAGCCAAATGAGACCGTCGCAAACACAGCCTGTGAAGGTGCCTGCCAGCCCTCTATGCCAGCAACAGAAAAATATTTAGGAAGCTATTTACATCAACTGAGGAGTTGATCATGATGTTTCAGTCTGTTACAAATAAAAATTTTCTCTAACTTGGCCACCAATAATATAGTCTGAGATAAGGTAACTCCAGTTGCTGTAACCAAATTTCAGTAGCTTGATCCCAGTGAAGTTTATCTCTCCCTCTCAAAGATTCGAAAGCAAGGTTCATGCCGGTGATGATTCAGGGTGCCGGGATCTTTCCCTACTGTGGCTCCACCAACCTCAACACCCGGCTTCCGAAGCTACCATGGAAAAAGATCATCAAGGATCTGGTACAAGTGTGGTTGTGGGCCAAGTCTGGAAGTGGCGCACGCGCCTCCTGCTTGCGTGCCTTCGGCCATCGGCCAGGGATCTGCCGCGCCTCACCAGAAACCCAGGCCTGAGGAACACATCGGCGGTGGCACCAGCTGTGTGACCAGGAAGCAAGCTTGGTGAGCAGCCAGTCAATTTCTGCTACAAATACTGTGAAAACACCAAAGCACTTGCCTAAACACCTAAGCATTTACAGAAATCCAAGTTACCCATAAGTCAAAGACTTACCTAACTTTGAAAAGAAAAAGTGGAGTCCCCCCAGAAAACAGGTACATCAACACATTCTTTATATTTCATAAAAGAGAGGTATTTGGGCTGGAAAAGGGGAACACCTGACCAGGAGTGCTTCCAAAGTTTTCCTTAAGAGTGTTTAGCGAACCGCATTTAAAGCATGATAAGAAAGCAATAGCTGGTCAAAAGTAAAAACATATTTTTAGAAAAGATTTTCTGTTGCCTAAATTATCTGTAAAGAAGAGCAATGCTGTGCTGTTATTCTCATATCATTATTAATATTTATTTAATTTATACATCATTATTTAATAAAATGAAATAGACTATAAAGTATAAATTGATAAATTTCACTACATGAAAATTAAAGCTTTTGTATGTCCACCAACAGTATAAAATTTAAAAAATATTGGCAATGATGGTGACAAAGAGCTAATATCCCTAAAATATAAAGAATTTTTGCAAATAATAAAATAATTGAAAATAAATACGCTGTTGAGAAAAATGGCATGTTTAGACAATTCACAAAACATACGTTATCAGTATACTAAGACAGTTTGACTCAATAGCAAAAAAACAAAAAAAAAAGGGAAAAATTATCCATCATTTATTGCTCAAGTTGGTAAATCTACTTTTCAAGGTTAGTGTCCATGTTGGCAAGAATGTGCCAAATTTAGCATTCTCATCTGGAACTGTTTGGCATAGGTGTGAAGAAGCTTAAAATTCCTTTCTGAACCAGAAATTTCATATTTGAAAGTCTGCATTAAAGAACTAATCAGAAAGGTCACAGAAATTCCCATGCGAAGGTATTCATCATAGCGCTATTTTTAAGAGTGAAAGTGAAAATATCCAATGAGTCTAAAAGTTCTTTAAGTAAATTGACCTGGCTTCCTACCTCCTTTTGCCAAGGGATAGTAACCACGTCTGACTGCTTGGACTGAATACGAGACCCTATTCAATACACCCACGGAAGTCACACTTTGGAAAAATATTGAATGACATGAAACAATGTTATGTGGGCATACAAATTAAGAAACAAAACAATATGACCGCACAGCCCTAACTTTACAGAATATATGCATGTCAGGTGTACGTAATAACACGTCTACAACAAGTAGTTGGAAGCTTGATGAAGAAAAAGACCCGGAGCTTCTAAAACAGCTGCTGGAAATTTCCAGAACACACAATTCTAACTACTTACACTTCCTACCTGTCTGTTGGAGACCACGTATTGGTTACTATGATATGAACTTAAAATCTTAAAACTTTGCACTTGGCCCCTGAACAGCGTAATAAACCACAACAGAGGCTGCCAAGGAAATGGGCTGAATTCCCATTTCTGAAATGGCGAGAAGCGACTAGGACCAAGGAATTCAGACATGATGATTGAGGGAACACCTACGTGCTCTCGCACTAGATTTTGGTGAGAGGGCAATATGACTCCAGGATCACTTTCTCTTTGGGGGAGGAGGCCTTTTTTTCTGGAAAACCTGTCTGGATGGAACAAGAATCCTTGTGTCTCCTGTTCAATCCAAGCAGTCAGATGTGGCTGCTAACCCTTTGGGAAAGGAGGTAGAAAGCCAGGTCAGTTGGCTGAAGTGCCCCATGTCCTGCCACTGTAGACAACCCATAATGACACTGCCCACAGCAGAATCCAGCGCTCCAGCACCAGGGCCTGCCAACTAGTGGGTGGCCTAGAACCCAAGGGCCTGAGGGCTTATAAGAGCCATGGAGACCATGGCCCACCTCATAGCCAGCCAGTAAAATGGCTGAGGACGAGGATTCTTTCCCAGCCTCACTCTCTGGGACACCCCACTCTGAAGCAGGTCTGTGCTCCTGTCCCCAGAATTACAGCTGCTTGTTGATACAGTGTGTTGCAATTTACACACACAGACACACACACAACCATTTGCAGGACAGACCACTGTGCTAGGGCAGGTTAACCAGAGGAGTCCAGCATCAGAACCCCCCTCCAATACTTCAGGAGTGGCATGGAATCCAGAGCACTAGCCAGGTGGACCAGTTAGAGCCTCAAAAAGGACTAGAATATGAGCCTCGACCTTTGAGAGGCCTTATGCAGACCCTCAGAATAGCAGGGAGGTGTTGTTTTATAGCCACATAGCTGAAGTGAACCACTCAAGTAGGGGTTCCCAGAATAAAGACTGTCTCTTCCCAGGTGAGGGAATCACAAAAGCTGGAAACAGAAATGGCCAACAAAGGACAGTTTGTTTGTTTAAAAGAAAAAGAACAGTAGAGTTAAGTTCCAATTCTCCAGACCCCCTGTAGCTGAGAGCGATTTTTCTGGATCGAACAAGAGTAATGCATAATTGTTGTGACAAATAGATTTTTTTGTGCTCCAGTTTTAACCATCTAGAATTAAGACATGGTAAACAAAGTTCATCTCTTCAAGGTCAGTGGCTGAGATCAAGGCCCAGCCTAGAATGCTTCGTTGCTGCAGCTCAGTCTCATGCTAACCGCCCAACAGGATGCCGTGAAGACTACGTGACATAATGCATGGACTGTGTGTCAGACACGTGATCTAGCACATTCACGAGAATGTCTCACAAGGAAAGAGTTCCGCTTCCTCCCCGTTCTCTAACTCATCCCCAAACTCCCCACACTTTTTTTTAATGTAAAATAGAAAACAAAATGCTAGTCCAAGTAGCATGTGCTGATGTGCCTTCTACAATGTGCTCTTCAAACTCTATCAGTGATTTTTCCCTCCTCCAAAAAAATTTCAGCCAAATCTCAAAATGGAAACAGAGGGAAGTGATGAACATGTTCCTGAAGCAGCTTGAGGTCCCACTGCCTGGTGAAAAGTACCTGTTAGCAAAATGCCATCTCTGCATCTCTGTGGAGCCCAGTTTGCTTTCGAATACCGGCCCAGGTGAACTGTGATGGAATTCTACTGTGTGCGCAGGAGGAAAAGCAAGCTAGAGTTCCCAGTGGCTCGGTCTTTCAACCACCTTGAACTCTGGGGACTCAGGCGTTCTCTGTGTGTAAGAAAAGCACCCGGGTTGAAGCCGAAGGCACCACCTGTCTCCATCTGACCTGGTGACACACAGGACCATTTGTTCCTTGCTGTTCTCAGCACAAAGCTGAAGATATTTTTAATTAAAAAAATAATAAGGTGCCATCCGAATGATGTCTTCATTTTCATATAAATCAAGCTCTGCCAGCCCGTTCTCACATTGTGAGAAGAAATCTGCCTGTGTCGGCTGGTGGATACACTTCCCAGAAGGGACAGAGAAGTCTGGGTGGTGTCTCATTCAAGGTTGTGAGCTCCTGTCTGAACAGCCTCCGTTGAATTCCTCTACACTTTTGATTCTTGATGGTGATGATGATACTATGTTACCCAATGTAATTTTTAACTTTTCAAAGCCCTTCAACATTTCATTTGACTATAAGACATGGCTTGGGGGCTGGAGGTATAACTTACACTATCATCTCTTCTAACAAAGACGTAAGTAGAACCCAGGTCTCCTTACTCCTAGGCGGGCCCACTGGCTGGTGGAGCACAGGGTGGCCTCCAACCGGTAAGAAACCTGATGTTGCAGAGCAAACCTCAGAAGGACTTTTGAATTCCTTCCAACAGGAAGCTTCGTCCTTGATAACTACCAACAGAGAACGGGTGACATTTCACACATTTTGTGATACATCTAGAATTTACCAAGAAGCCCTTTCACATGCTCAGTTGAATCAGAGGAAATTGCTAGTATTTGGCTGCTTTTGACTTATAAAAACAACAATTTCACATGATTCAACCTAATAGTTTATAACTTCCAGCCTTCTGGAGAATAAATAGGTCCTAGCTCTCAGATTTATTTCAGATCTGGGAAATGTAAAGAGCGGGGAAAAAGCTAATGACATGTGTGTGTTTATGGGTAATAAGGCATAAATTATTCAGCTTAGTCACTTAGGTGCAATTCCCACAGCGCTCTCAGAATAACAACAAGCAAGTAAACACATAAAAAGAAAGGCACTATAAACATTAAGTGACTTGTTTCTATCTTGACTCTTATTAGCCTTATTTTTCCAATCAATAACTGACCTGTGTAGGTCATTTAGCTACCACAGACCAGCTCCAAACCCAGGTTCCTACTTACTGCAGCCTGGACTCTGCAAATGGTTAGAATGCAAATAATAACAACCTCCCATATCCTTTTTATTTCTTATTCTTAACAAGGGAGTTATGCGGGTTTGTTCGTTGATTTGGACTGCTCTAGCTGATTTCTACTTGCCCTTCCAACCTCTCTTCAACCACATGGATACTTCAATTGTATTATGTTTTACACTGAAATAGTGTTGTAACAACAAAATCTTTCCATGCAAATTTCCCACCACTACTACTGCCTGCCCCCTCCTGGAGGGCAGATGTCTGCCATTCAAAGAGACTAACCATTCTGCTGAGTTTTGGTAGCCCCAACCAATAAAGCTTTATCTGCCCCCAAATAGTTTTACGAGCTGCATGGGATAACCATATTCTAGCAGTATGTTACTCTGCTTAAATAACATGTTAAGTAACATGTTAAGTTTCAGGGTTCCAGCTCAGCATGTGGTGTAACAAAAACGAGGCTGTGCTTAAGAAGGCATAGTACAGAATTCTATTTCCACTGTTATTGTATTAAAATTAATTTTTTAAGTTAGAAAAAAACACACCCACGAAGTTGGAGCAACTGTGCCTATTATAATGTGGTTTGAATCCCGCCTCCACTGTGGTCATTTCCCTGAACGTGTCTAAAGATACAAAGCATAAGTCTTCAGTATCTAGCAACCTACCTATCTTCAGCTTCACTTCTGCTGTCTTTGCAACATCAAAGTGGAATTGGATCCAAAGTGGGCAGAACCCAAGTCCCACCTCCATTGTTCACAGAAATATCTTAATAAAAGATGGAGGCCGCAGAAGGATTGGCCTGGACTCCTGACTCTGTTTTCTCCTCATGGCTGCCCATTGGGCCTCAATTATGCACCCTCTTCCCCTCATCTTGTAACTACCATGTATGAGAAAGCTGGAAAAGTCACGAGCCGGGCCATCTTCTGCACCCGGGAGAGTGGGCCCTTAGATCTGTTTCGGGGGGAATAGACCCAAGTAGCCTTTCCATGTAATCTCACAAACTCTCCGTCAGGAATCAACCGAGTCACTAGAGGGGTGTGAGGGAGATGATAATGCTGGGAAGGATGGAAACAGGTGTGCAGATGGAAACTTCTGCCTCTGGAAAGCACTGGCAACAAACAAAAGCAAATGCCAAGGACCTAGAGAAAATCTAGGGCTGGGGCAGCAGGCCTGCTGGGGGCAGGATGAGGAGGCAGCCCTGGGACCAGGTACAGGCTTCATCGGGTCAAGCCCGGCTGGCTCTACGTGTGGCCAGGTCACTTATGGGTTGCAACACCACACCCCTCAGATCCCTTGTCTAAAATCGGACACTAATATTTACTTCAAAATGCATGTGGGGATTAAATAAGACCATCTATGTCCAGATCCAGTGAAGGGCGACTAAATATCTTTTCCATTTTCTCCCCTTCCTTTCCACAGGATGGCCTTTATGGGAGTAACAAGGATCAGAACCCACTTGGCAACCTGCGGAAAATTCTCTAGGAATGACAGTCTGAAAGCTAATGTGGGATCTTCCACCCTGTGAACTCAACTTATCTACAGAATGTTCATCACTCAGTGCACCTCTCAAGTGTCTTATGTATCTGGCACTGCATTGCAAGTTACTTTTTCCCACCCTGCTCACATATTTTAGAAATACGGCAGGTTTAACTTTGGGGGGGAACTATGTAATTAATACTGAGAAAAAGTCTTAAAAGAAGCACAAGACTTCACTCAACACAATTCAGCTGCCCTGAGCTAGGTCACGCTGAAAGACTGTGGTCCCCAAATCCCCAAGAACTGTGCAGGAGGGACTGGATCTGGGCTGATGATCAACTGTTAGCAAGAAGGTTTTGTTAGCTCCTTCACAGAGGGAAGAAACAGTGATTATAATCTCAAGAGCAACTGAATGAGCTAGAGTGAACAAAGAACCCCAAAGTGCCCCATGAAAGAAATTAATGGGGATCAGTGGGAGAGGTGTGTCTAGAGTTGCCCCACAGCAGGAGAGGCAGGAGCAGTAGAAGGGCAGTGATGGGGATAGGCGGGATGCTGGGCCAGTACCTTGACCCAGGATGCAAGGAGGAAAATTGGCAAAGAGAAAATTTCTGCTCCAGGTATTTGACCAGGGGACCCTTCTTTTTGAATAGACTAGGTTTTTAGACCAATTTTAGATTTATGGAAAAATTAAGCAGATAGAAAAGAGAGTTGCATGCAAAACATCCCCATCCCCATATACCTTCAAGAGGAGTAAGCCTCATCCCAGCAAAAAGATTACTGGCCCCCAACCTCCTTCTGTGTAGAGATTCTATAGCCACCACATATGACACGGTGGGGAATATGTTGTTACGGCTTTTTGACAAATAAGAAAATGCAAGTGCAAAAATGATGAGTGAGTGCCTTTAAATTTCTAAGTCAAATACAAGACTAGTTTTGGAACAACCCTAAGCCTGCTTGCTGAACCATATCACTCTCCATTTTAAATATTTAATAGCCTAATGCACACATGGCCAGCTGTAGACACACGAGTTGTCATGAGCAGAAATGCAATGACATTTTCTGCAAGTTCTTTGTCTTCCAAACAGTAATGGGGGGTAACACAACGAAGGACATGCTGCCAAGCAGGAACTGCCATTCTGGAAATCACATGTGTGTTTAGGGCAGAAAGGTTCGTGAGCACACCCCTTGAGTTCTACCACAAATGACAGGAAATGGAAAAATAGCACCCTGGCTGTAAAGTCAGTGCTAATATTTTGAAATTAAAAAAAAAATATGCTGGTGCATCTACTGTGGAAAACAGTATGGAACTTCCTCAGAAAACTAAAAATGGAACTGCCTTTTGACCCAGCAATTCCACTGCTGGGATTCTACCCTAAGAGCCCTGAAACACCAATCCAAAAGAACCTATACACCCCAGTGTTTATAGCAGCACAATTCACAATAGCCAAGTGCTGGAAGCAACCCAAGTGCCCATTGGCAAATGAGTGGATCAAGAAACTATGGTACATTTACACAATGAAGTTCTACGCAGCAGAGAGAAAGAAGGAGCTTATACCCTTTGCAACAGCATGGATGGAACTGAAGAGCATTATGCTAAGTGAAATAAGCCAGGCGGTGAGGGACAAATACCATATGATCTCACCTTTAACTGGAACATAAGCAACAAAAGAAAAAAGCAAGCAAAATATAATCAGAGACATTGAAATTAAGAACAATCTCACAATAGCCAGGGGGGAGGGGAGAGGGGATTGTGAAGAGAAGGGTTTTCATGACCTACTACAAAGGACACATGGACAAAACCAAGGCGGAGGGTGGAAGCAAGGGAGGGAGGTAGGGTTGGGTGGAGTGGGGAGGAGGGTTGGGGAGAAAATGCAGACAATTGTAATTGAAGAACAATGAAATAATTTAAAAAATTAAAAAATATGCATCTTTGTAAGCTACCAATACAGATTCCACACTTACTGAATCAATGCAATTGACACACAGGAGATTTGAACAAGAGGAGATCAGAAACTGGGGTTTCCGCATGCATGCTAAGCTCAAGAGCCCTATATTAAAAAAATACTTTAAAGATACATTTA
The DNA here is from genome assembly GCA_004026765.1 of Micronycteris hirsuta. NCBI lineage: Eukaryota > Metazoa > Chordata > Mammalia > Chiroptera > Phyllostomidae > Micronycteris > Micronycteris hirsuta. Next base: position 116,852 of record PVJI01002000.1, on the reverse strand, counting down.
TTATTTGAGTTGAGTGGATAGATCCAGTGACTTCCTTCACTCTGAAGGGGATCAGATAAACACCGTTTGAAAACCACTTCTTTAATCCAATTTCCTTATTTTAGAGAACTATTTGAAAATACACCAAGATTGAGAAAGAATTGTGTGAACTGCAGTGTGTGTGTGTGTGTGTGTGTGCACGTGCTCCTGTTGCTCACAGCCCTGAGCTTATTTCTGCATGTTCTAAAAGTTTGTAATATCTGCTGCAGCTTCTCAAGCTTGAGCCTGCATAGGAACGACCTGGAGTGCTGTTAAAACACAGATTTCTGAAAACTACCCCCACCCCTCACCACAGATACTGATGCAGAAGGTCATGGTGTGGCCATAAGTCTGCACTTCTAACCAGCTCCCAGGGGCAGAGGTGGCTGCTGCTGCTGCTGCTGGGCGGGGCCTCCTCTTGAGTCTCTGCATTGACAGACAGCCCACAGATAGAGCCTGGCACTACAGAAAGTGATGGCGCCAAAACTCTCCCTGTCAAGGCTCTTATGCTCAACACATCAAGGTGCTTGCCAATACTTGCTGAACCAATGAGCAATTCATGAGAGCTCTGGGATTTGAGGTTAGCTGCTGCCACTGAACAGCTCCTGGACTTTGGACATAACACTTCTCTTCATCAGAACACTGCCCAGGTTGACCCTCCAAGGCCCCCACGTAAATATCCTCATTCCATTATGGGATTCTCACACTTTCCAGGCTTTCTGTGTCCTCTGGTGGGTTTCAGTGAAGAGGATGCAAGCTACGCCTTCTATCATCTTTTACCTTCTATCACCTTCTCCTTGTACCTTACTTTCAACCTGCCCCACCAGCATTGCTCTGAGCCATGCTGGCCCTGAGGGACTAAATTAATGGGCCCCCTATTCCCTGACTTCCGGTCGGGTTGTACCAACAGAAGGCACTGGCAGGAGGTGAGGAGGCAGGAGGAGAGTGAGGGTGCTGCTTGCATTCCCCGACCTTCTTCCCGGTCAAGATGCTATGGGTGGGCTGCGCTCCTACCAAAGGGCACAGCCCCTCACCACCATCCTCCGTGGGCTCTGGTTAACTCCCCATCCCCTGACCTTTCAGGACTGGAGGGAGTGAGGACTCCCACCGGTAGCTAGCCTAGGGGTAATACACTCTCTCTTAATGGTTTCTATAAATCCTACCCTGACTTTTGTAAGTCATCTTTTTGTCAAAGTCTCCTCAAATTGCCTGCCAATTTAAGGTGGCTTCCACTTCCTCCTGGGACCCCGACGGGTACACAAGACAAGCTGGAACCCTGACAAGAGACAGTGTCTCTTTCACTGTTCTCATGAGAGACTGCTCACGATTTACTGTCCCTGCGTAAGTTCCAATTTAATAAAACTACCCACCCCTTCTCTGTCTCACACAAGGATGAGAAGGTAACTTATCTGAAATCAATTCACACTTCCAGAAACTTGAATGTTCATAACTAACTTCAGTGCATTGTGTGATGTATGCCCTGGCTTGAACATTCAAAGCTATCTACAAGATAAATCTCACACATGGACTTTTTTAAACTTTATTTGCATTTTATTTGATTGTTTGCAAGAACTGTGGGGGCTGATCCTTTCATTAGCAGGATGCCTGTTATCTCACAAATGTCAGCTATTAGTTGACAACAGAAACTGAGCTCCTATGATGTGCCCCACTCCGGACCAGGCCCAGTGTATACAAAAGAGGGAGACATTTTAAAACGTACTAAAAGCTGTAACTGGTGAGGCTCAGCTGGTTGGGCATCATTTCACAAAGTGAAAGGCCGCCCATTGATTCCCATCCCAGGCACATGCCTGGGTCACGGGTTCGGTTCCCAGTTGGGGCACATACGAAAGATAACCAATTGATGTTTGTCTCTCACATCGATGTTTCTCTCCCTCCCTGCCCCTCTCTCTAAAAATAAACATATAAAATCTTTAAAAACTAAATAACAAATTACAAAATATATTCTGAAATTACTACTGTGATAACAGTATACAAGGCAAAGAGGCAGGATGGGGGCCAGGGAAGGAGGGAATGAGATGAGGGAGGGGAGAAACCACTGTGTGCTCAGCGTAAGACATTATTCAGAAATGGTTAAGGTGGAAAAAAAGAAAAATATTGTGATTGTTACACGTGTTTCACACCAAGAGAACAAGTCCCTATTTTCCATTCCTGTCTTAAACTATTTTTATTCAATATTCACACTCTACTATGTTTGGATACCTGTGCTCAAAAACAAAAGTATTCTAAGAGAATTGGGAGGCTTTTTTTCTTCCCTTTAGGACACTTTTTGGTTGGAATTCTTGTTAAGTTTTCCAAAGAGTCATTCTATGTGTGCAAATTGGTTAAGAAGCATTAAAAAAATGAAGCAATTTTCAAATAAGCTAAATTTTTCAGGCAACAAATTTGGTGTTAACGATGGAATGTCAGTGGGACCTCTGAGACACTTCACTGCTTTGCTAACTATTTCAAACAGACACCCCACTAAAGGCCATGCCTGTGAGCACTCTTCGGCAGCACCCCCACCGCCCGCCTGGGCGTTTCTTCTCCCTGCAGAGCCAGCCCGACTCCAGGACACAGCCACCTGCCCTCTGTTTCCATGGTGAACTCCCTCTCCGTGTCCCACTGCAGTGCTCGCAGAGCACGACACACAGATTTCCATCCCCGGTCAGCACGGGGCATCAGGGCATACTACTCACTTTCGCCTAATTCAGATGTCTTCAATTATTTAAAGACTGGCTAAAAAGTTTTGAGCAAGCCATGGTAAACAGAGCAGGAAACAAGAAAGCCTGCGGGCTTTGTCTCCCTCTTCCTCCTCTCTCCACTCTGTTCCCCCTCCCCAGCAAGCCCCCTATCTTTTCTCAGTAGGTTTTTGTTACTGGAGAGGTACAGCCATGTACATGGCGACCAGTGGCCCAGGTGAGTGCATACTCATGCTTGTCAGACCCCAGGGTCTGAGTTTTTGAGTTCAGAAAATATGGCTACTGCACTCATATGTATCTCAACATGTTCACCTCTTTTTTCTCCTTCGTTAATTTAGGGAGGGAGGGAGGGAGGAAAGGAAGAAGGCTTCCAAAAGAAAACAGTTAGGTAAAGAAGCAGATAGAAATGTATAACCATCTGAAGCTCAGTTCCTAGATGTGAATCCTGTGGCCTCTTAAGAAGTAAGGAGACAGTTTTTCAGTTGTTCAGAGAGACAAAGGAATAATGAACAAGACTGGGAGCAAATATGTGCCATATGGCAAAAAGATGACTCAGATCAATCTATTCAAAACCCATATAAATGGGCAAAAAGCACTCAGAAAGCAAAACTCCAAGGAAGAATAATGCAGTGGGAAGTTTTCCATTCCAGAAGATTCCAGGACTGGAAGTGGGCAGATGGCTAACAAGAGCGGGACAATGGAAGCAACTGTAAGTGACTAGTGAGTAACCAGGAGGGCATCGTTCAGATAGCACTAATTCTGGAAATGTTTCTACTTTTGCTAAATCCAAACAAGGCCTGTTAGGCCAGCCCTACTCCAAAGTGTGGGGAAGGAGGCATTTTGCACTAGGAATGGTGTAACATTCATTCCACAAGTGTTCACTGCACACCTACCGTGTGCCGGATGCTGAGGACAGCGTAATGACAAACACAGGGTTTCCACTCTCATGCATCTTACAATAAATCAGCAAGTAAAAATGAAGAATATCAGAAAGTGGTCATTGCTAGGCAGAGGGTTAAAACGGTGTGCTGGAAATTCTCATGACCCTTACAGCAAGTCAGCAGCCACGTATGAGAAATAGCAGAATTGTCTAAGGGCTCTGCAGAGAAAATGTGCTATCATTTTAAAATGACACAGAATGAAAACAATAAGTCATTCTGAGTTTTCTCAGTAAAGCCAAAAGCTATCTATTCTCCCTTGCTGCACGGATAGATCATTCCTTTCAGAATGCTGTGATAAGTGTGTTGGGCTGGATTATAATAGCTCAAATCATCACGAGATGGAACAAGATCAGCAATAGAAAGAAGTAAATGAAACTCAATCTACCTAGTGCTAAGGATGGATTCTGCAGGCCTTGGCCATCTGTCTTCCCGGGAACTAACCTATTTTCCCAGACAGTCTAAATGCCCCAGAAGACCCTGTTTAGCTTCAAGAAGTGGTAAAAATCAGCAACTCAGCCACCACAGCCTTTGTGTTGCATCGGGGCCAGAGGGCCCTCGGAGCCCACACCTCAGGACTGGGCGGCGCCGCCTTGGTCAAAGGCTTGGCTGCTGTGAAGAGCGAGACACAGCCCAGAGCAGGGGGAAACCACCACACAGTGGCCCGGGCAACACAAGTGCAGTATTTACGGCACTCAGGCAAGGTCCTTGCTTCCTCACTAAAGGAAAAATAGCACAACCACAAACTCCCCTCCCTTCCCTGCCCCTTCTCCCCGGAGAAACTTGGCCTAGCTTAGCCAAATCCACTCCCAGGAAAAGTGAAGGAAGAGACGCATTGGATGCTGCACCAGAGTTTTACCATGTCTTCTGATTAAGGTGGCATTTTACAGAAGGGGGGACACGTAAAATTTCTCAGTGGGGAACTCTGCCACAACCACTCTGCAAACCAGGAGCCTGCATTTATTCTGTGGGCAGTGGCGGACTGCCGAAGGTTTCAATGGTAAAGTGATCAGATCCGTGTTCCATTGGTGGAGGAAGGGTCTTGAGATGCATAGAGAAAAAATTACCAGGACAGCAAAGTATCTGGAAATGATGAAAAATGAGGAACAGCTGAAAGAAGTAGGGGAAAAGGAGACTTAGGGGAATGAAATAGTCTTCTTCAAATATTTCCTGGGCTCACAACTAGAAGAGGGATTCAAATTTCTCTACAAGGACAGAACTCGAATGGAAGCTAAAGGGATGCTGCAGGGAAAGAATGGAGATTTCACCTGAAGACCAAACCAAAGAACTTTCGAATGACTAACACTGAGCAAAAATAGAGCAGGTTACTTCCGAAGGCTGTGACTCACCAGCGGTGTTCAAGTACAGTGCAGATTACGTGACCATGAAGATTTCTGTCCATTTTAAGCTCTATTATTTCCTGATTTCCTCCTGTAGTGCCCAAGGGCCTTCTCTGTCTATCCAAGTCCTATGCATTCTGAAAAACCCAACTCAAGTTCTATCTCCAAGTCGCTCCAGGCCGTTCCATAACCACCTCTCCTTTTTCTGATTAAAGCACCTACTTACCTGTACCATTCTCTGAGAGACAGGCCTGCACAGCTCTGTGGCCTTGTTTCAATTGAATGGTTATTTATTTCTTGTATGTCAATTACTTTTCATGGGTTTATATTTCTGCAATCAGACAATAGCTCCTTGAAGGCAAGAACTTCATCTTATATTTCTTAAATCTAGCCCTGTGCATTCTACAGAGCAAATTCCTAACCTGTTTGGTCTATCGCAAAGATTCTTAAGTACCTACTCTGTAAAACGGTCTATTTCAGTATATATTTCTCGTGTGCATACATGACCTCGTGGGCTCTTTCAGATGTCTCAGTCTATTTCGTTTCCTGATGACACTCGGTTATATTTTTTAGTTTTATCAAGCTAAACATTTCTTCCAACTAAAATAGTATTCTTCCACAGCATATTTTTAGAGGAGGGGGAAAAAAAGATTGAATCATTTCAACCTTTCTTTCTATCACAAAATAAAAGGAACAGTACAGCAGCAGAAAATGTCATCCAGAAAACCAACCATTTATGAAAGGATTAATTATTCTAATGGTTGAATCAAACAAGTGCAATTAACACTACTGATTTATTCTCCCACACAGAGGCTGCCTCTGTGAATATTGCATCCTGGGCTAATGACAAATTAAGGTAACTTTCAAACTGAGTGACCATAAGGAACTTTCCCGCTCCTTCAGGTCTGTTCATGGTCATACTTGCAGAACATGGTTCCTTAGGGGACCATGACCTATTTATGTGAACACTTATTTTTCTTTTCATATATACATATTCCCAGTGTACATCCTTATTTTTTGGATAACTTTATTCCAAAGCCTAGGACACTGGAATTGCCCAAAGGCCCTGCTTTTGAGCAGGCACCATGAGCTCGCCGAGTACCAAGTCCTGTTGGTACTTCGAGATTGAGGCAGAGTGAAGGAGAAACAACAGACTCCCTTTTTATGTGAAAAGCCACTGTGCACATTGTTAGGCTTTTTACAAAAATCTATAGCCTTGAAAATCCCTGTGATTTCTTACACACAGAAAAGCTCCACAGAGAGTTTCCGTGCAACCTGTTTCTCACGCATCACGTGAATTAGCTTACACAGGGGACCGTGGGGGTCTCAGCAGACACTTGCTCTTCCCCTGCGTCTTGGGTTGCTTCTCCACCAGCGCGCAGCCTAGGTGACCCCACTGGGCACACAGAGTACAAGGAGATTTCATTTGTGAAGGGGAAACAAACCATGGGGTCGTGGGCTGTTCTAGACCTGTAAATATGCAGATTCTGCCAGATAAATATCCTTCTGAGATAGAGGTTGAGCACTTCTCAGACTCGTTCTTTCCTTTGAGCACATTTACCAGAGACGTTCACCTGCCCCCAAGGTTCTGTCCCCTGCCCCCGGCGCTGAGGGGTCTGCAGTGTCGTTGATGGGCACGTTTCCTCCTCATCTGGATCTTCCAGGCACTCTGACCAGGTGTTATTTCCTGGGGCAGGATTGCCTTTTCTTTAGAAAAGGTTTGTTTCAACTATCTCTGCTATCTAACCTCAGAAAGGCATCCCCAACTATGGCTTGAAGAAAGCCAGAAATATGAAGTCTCAAATCCCCTTTGTCCCGAGCTAATGAAATTGGGGCGAGGGGGGTGTTTATGCAGTCTGGGTGCTTACCCTTAACCTATGAGAGAGAAATTTTTTAAATTCATCATGCAAGTAGGCCCACCAAATAAACTTGATGTTTTTGTAAAAAAAACAAGACAAAAAAACCTAACAAACTAAAACCAAAACTGTTGTGTTTATCTGTTCTGAGAGCCGTTTTCCATTGGCCCCTTCAAATCCGCCCTGCTCTGTACCCCAGAACACTAAATTTTATGTAGCAATGGTTTTCTTGCCCTCTGTCTGGGTTTTGGTTAGGACCTACCAATGGAAGGCCCGGGCAGGTGATGAGAAGGGAGGAAAAGAGAGGCCGGTGGGCTTACTCTTCCAGCCTCCGTCCTGGTAGGGGGATGTCTTCTTCTGCCAAAAGCACAGAGCCCATCCAGCAGCACCTCCTACCTCCTACTCTGGTTCCTCCCTTTGCCCCTTCCGGTCCAGGGATGGGAGTGAACCCCGCCCCTGCCCCACCCATTATCCTTTGTTTTCATTATCCTTGGTTGGTTTCCCTTAACCATGCCTACACTTCCGTAAGTGGGTCACTCCTTAATCTCCCCTGAGTGTGCCTTCTGTTTCCTGCCTGAACTCTGCAACATTATTTCAATCCAGCATTCTCCAGAAATGCCTCCACCTGAGGCTTCTACAAACCATAAGCACCTACAGAACCAGGCAAGAGGAAAGAATCCAACTAGTTATGTAATATTTATAAAAGTGACTCATTCCTAATTCCTTAGACAGTTCTCTTGTTTCTAATTCTTTAAACTTTCTAAAGGTTTTAATGCAAAAAAAAAAAAAAATCTCTGCTTAATTAAAGAACTGTATACCATAACCCCAGTCTCTGCATCCAATAGAATAAACTCTTGCTTCCAAAACCAATGGTATAGATGTAGCCTTCTTCTGGGGTGTGGATTCATGACACAGTTTTAGTAAATATCAGTATAACAATATATATCAGTATGACATCAGATAGCATTATTTGTAGAAAAAAATACCCTAAGCCTTAAGAAATAAGAATAAAAACCTTCTCTCTAGGACAGCTGACTAATAAATGTTGAAGCTCTTACGTGAGAGGAGTTTGGAATTTACCGCAGAAATCATTCAGCTATTTCTAAATGACTCAAAAAAATAAACCTCTCAGAAACCTAGGAAATCAAGCACTGAAGCACGTTCTTTCCATCAGTGGAAAGGGCTTAAAGGACTCTCCAAATAACATCCTCTCTCCCTCTTGTAATACTGGAAATTAAGACGAGCCAGCAGCTATCAAGTGTAACTTCAGCCATGCAGAACCTATCTGAAGAAAAGAATACAGCAACATTTCTTGATTAAGTTTCTTTAAGAGCAAGGTTGAAGGAGTGCTGAGAAGCCAGCACTTGGCTTTCAAATCACAGAGAAGGTATTTCATGATTGGCTCTGTGACTCTAAGAGACTTCTACTCGGGAAGCTTCCGCCATCATCTCAGATCACGTCTTTGCTGCCACGCTTGTCTCTGCTGGTGCCCAGGCATCCCACGTGACTTGGGGGCTGGAATACCTCGTGAGTAACCTATGACTGCAGACACCAGAGTCACAGACATGGGTTTTATGGAACTATGTAGCTGAAGGGCCCACCCAGAGATTATCTACTTCACTGGAGTATAAAATATCTCTAGAGAAGGTCAATCCCATGCTCCCCTTAATCCAGCATTCTGCCCCGTGCAGCAGACTGCCATTCCAACATCAGCTCCCAAGATGAAGGACATTCTCTAAAAGCATGTTTCCATTTCTGACCTACATGGATTATATTATCAGCTATCCTGCCCTGAAAAATAATCAAAGAGGCCTTGGCCAATGTGGCTCAGTTGGTTAGAGTGTCATCCTGTAAACCAAAAAGTTGAGGGTTCAGTTCCCATTCAGGAGACACACCTGGGATACAGGTTTGGTCGTCAGTTGGGGTGCGTGCAAGAGGCAAGCAATCAATGTTTCTCACATTGCTGTGTCTCTCCCTCTCCCTCTGTTCCCCTCTCTCTGAAGTCAATAACATATCCTTGGGTGAGGATAAAAAATATATATAAAGTAAAATATTATAATAATCAAGCAGACTAATTGGACAAAAATAAACAAGTGTCTAGTGGGGCAGTGATGACGTTAACTTTCCATGTAGCCGGAAGTTCCAGACTGGCGGTTTGGGCCCATCTGCTTTCGGTGGGGCAAGTTCTCTCCTTCATGTCACCATCGCCCACCCCCTACTTCACTCACCTACACGTGACCCCGCCCCTAAATGACATCCTCGGTTCACTCCAATGAACATTTAAAGATACAGTTAAAGAGAGGGGAAGATGAACTGGGAAGGGAAGGGAGAATCCTACAGACACTGTGGTGTTTTTAAAGCATGTTGGCAAATTCTGTGACATTTCTCTCATCTAGAAGTAGAGTTAAATTCCCCTCCTCTCAAATACAGGGGGACTTAAGTCACTGTCATATACATGTGGTGGAAGCTATCCTGGTGACTCGCAAATTTAGATCAGAAAAGCGATACAGCCTCTGTCTGGCTTGTTTGCTTGTTCTTTCTCTCTCCCTCTCTCTCTTTCTCAACCAGGCTGTTCACTTTGTGAACTCAGCCATCACGCCACATGGAAACCAAGCAGCTAAGGAGAGGGCCTTGAGAAGAGGAGCTAGGGTCCTTCATCCAACCTTGTAGCAATCCCCCCGCCCTGAACTCCTGGCTAACACCCACAACCAACGTACTAGCTATGTGGGTACAGCATCTTGGAAGTGAATTCTCCAGCCTCCAGTGGACCTGCCAAAGCTGATGCTGTGTGGAGCAGGATGAGCCATCCCACCCAGCCCAGCTCAGATTGGAGAGGCACGAGGCAAATACATGCTGTCGTGTTAAGCCCTTGGGTTTCAGGGTGATTTGTTATGGAGTAATAATAGATAACCAGACTCAAAAACTTTTACCATAATTCTAATGTGGAACCTGCTACACATGTCCTCATCCAGTGAGAGGACAGAGAAGTGAGGAACGAGGCAGATTCTATAGCTTTCACACCTTTACAAATAGTGAGAACCTAAATAGAACTCAAAAGAGTCACCCGTGACCTTTCGCAGTTTGACATTTTACTCACTCTTACGGGCTAGAAGAATTGGAAGCAGAAAGGGGACGAACCTTGGTGCTGGGACCAAAGAGCCCGACCTGCCAGCCCCTGTCCCTTCACTTTAAGATCCCTCAAATATTTTGTTTTTCTTCCCGAGTTGCTTATTTCTGCTGCTGAGGTGACCTGTCAACCCTTCTTCCTAGGGGGACATCAGATCAAATTCCAAAAACATTTGATAACATTCAGCGGGTGATGGCTGAAGCCCTGCAGACTTAGAGGCTGCCAGGTGCCCTGCACACCCTGCCGCACAAAGGTCCCAACATTCACCCATCAGCACCTCCCTCTTCTGTTCAAGAATGAACGGTCGCTCCCTCTTACTTCCTGTATTAAATCTAATTTCCTCTGTCCACCTTCTCCAGTACCATGGCTTCATCTTATGTATTGAAATAGATACTCTTCCCAACCTGTCCTGGAAATTTCCCCCCTAAGGTTTGATTCATGCCAAGCCATAGCCCGTTATGTCTTTTTTTATCAGTCAATGACCTTTCAAAGCCATATTCAAGCCTACTCTCATTTTAAAAAATATTTCCCTGACAGCCATCCTGCTCTCCATTCGAACTCTCACAGTCTGCAGTGCTCATCTGCGTCGAGGCAGATTTGCCCCTTCGCCAGCGCTCACCCTGGTCCATCAGTGCAGGCCACACCTGTTCCATCCTGTCCCCGCCCAGCACTCCAGACACGCCCGGAGCCCCCTCAGTACCCTGAGTATTTTATGTGCCAAATGACTGCTTACTGGATTAAATAAACTAAACAATATGGCAAGTAGCTTACAAAGTTTATTCCAGTGATATTTTCATTTTAAACACTGCCTAATCTTAAAGAATAAATCTTTAATTGGACAATTTTGAGTGCTAGTTGGCCAGCTAGAATTAGTAAGTACTGGAGGGAGTGAGGGACACTCCAAAGAGGGGGTAGCGGCTGACGCCTTGTTAGACATTCGCAGGGACCTCTTGAACCCTTGCACCATCAAATGGGTAGTGTCTTAAATATTCTCTAGCACAGAAATTTATCTGGTGTTTATTGTATATGTAGAACGGAATAGAAATTATTTGGTACAAATCTTCATTTTGTTGATGAAGAGAGTAAGACTTGGAGAGGATAAGTAAGGACCCCAAGGCAGCTGGTTATCAGCAGAAATGACCTTGACCTCATCTCCTGACTCCTCTTCCAGCATTCTTTCCACAGCAACAACAACGACAAAAAAGCCAGAGGACTGTTTCCATTTCTCCATGAGCACTCCTCTTTGAAGAGCAGACTATAGACAGTGTTTCAAACTGAACATTGGAATAATGTTTTTAAAGTAAATTTATACTGTGCAGAATGACCTAAAATGCTCAACACGCTCTTCTCAAGCAAAACAAACAAACAACAATCCTCTGTTTTTCTCGGGCCGAGAAAGATGTGTTCACGTATCTAGCTTGCAATTTTTCCAAAGGAGGAGACCCTACTCTGAGCGCTGCCTCACATGCTGTCTCTGGGCTGAAAGCAGCAAACCAGCGTCAGTCATGGGCATATCTAAAAGACGAATTTCAAAGATGAAAGCTAATGCATTAAAAACAAACCCAGAACATAGGCAAGATGCATGCATTCACTTGAGAAATTGATAAAAATCAATTTAAATAACCAGCCCTTTTCTTTAAGAGACTCAGCAACCGCTCCCTGTCAATACTAGCAAGTCCTTTTCCGCTGGAGTTATGATCCAGATTCTAAGACGGACTATATTTTCCCACCGACCTTGTCCAACAGGCCTTTCTCATGACAAGAAGAAGTGAAAGCAACGCTATGGCAGGCGGGCTGATGCAGACGATAGCACAAAGTCCCTAAATAATTTTTAAAAAGTAAGAAATAAATAACTCTACTTTGTTTTCAAGTTCTTGCTCTATATTTTGATAAGGAAAATTATATATTTATATGTCTATGCAGCTAAGATAGAGATATATAAATAATAAATGTCAGATATGTCGAGATAGACATTTAACGAGTCTAGTACAGCAGTGGAGAACCCACGCTGTAAAACCAGACCGCCTGGTCCAAACCCCAGCTCTGCCACTGACCGTGAGGCACTGAGAAAGTTACTTAAAGCATTTTCTAGTTCAATGTCTTCATCTCAAACACGGAACTGATGATATTAGTTCATTAATAAGGCTGTTACGAGGATTCAGTGACAACACAGGCGAGGTACATAGAGCAGTGCCTGGCCCGTAGTAAACTTATCAATGTTGGCTGTTCTCATTACCTGTGACAGGGACAAAATTATGAATATGTGACTGCATGACCTTCCTTATCCCCACCTGCCTCTAAGGACGGCACATTCTTGTTGTCAGGTTAGCCCCAGCCAGAAAACATTCAGACCACGTTCCTCAGGGAAGGGTCCACAGAACACAGAGTTACGTGTGCGGCATGTGGGCCGCGGGCAGGTGGCCAAACGGATGAACCAGACAGTGGGCATCAGCAGCAAGAGGGCAGAGAAGCCATTTGGAAGTGAGACAGCTTCATGAAGAGAGAACAGGCTTCAAGAACTGCAGTGTGTGATAGAACTGAAACGCAGGAACAAGGTAGTTTTAAGAACTTCCCTTTAGTGTTCTTTGAAAGATATAACAAAGACTGGAATTAACGTATAGTAATTGCTTTTGATCGTTGGGCACTGCTTCCTTCAGTGTGAGGCTGTACTGACACCGAACCTCCTGGGAACCCAGAATTTATACGCATTTCAGAGCAAGTTGTAGAGAGTGAACAATTAGGAGTACATGACCACAGATTTATAACAAGAACAAACGGTCCCAGAGTGGCAAATGTCATTGAACAGGGCACAGAGCTTTCAAAGGAGCTAAAATTGATTCCCAAGATGTATGCACTGCAGCATTTAAAAAATATCTTCACAATAGCTATCCAGAACCATAAAAATGTTCATTCCCCATGATAAGGTACTAATTTATACTAAAGGGAAAAAAAGAAACTTTGTACACAAGAAGATGGTCATGGCAGCATTATTTATAATAGTAAAATAATGGAAACAGCCAACAAACAACCAAAATAGAGCACATGGATTTACTAGAATAAAATGATTTTGTTTAAAATGATAATGTTGACACTTGGGGGACATTTTGGAATGCAATGTTAAATTATAAAAGCCATGACACGGACACTGATTCTGAAGCTGTCCACACGCAGTTTCAAGGGCACTGAAAATATTGCTGCCCTTAGAACAGCGGGTGGAAGTGCTGCTCGCCAGTGCTTTCCTTGCCAGCCTGCTTCCTTGTCCAGACTTCCAAAACTCCTTTGTTTTCCTCGGACAAAATTACTTTATCAGATTAACCCTCATCCAACTTGACTAAGATCTGCAGTGGCCCACCCAGTTTGAAGAGATCTGGGCCTGGCCTGCCTTGTTCTCCTCAATTCGAATTCAGGAATACCAAGAAAAAGCACTTGCACTTATTTTTTTCTGATTTGGAAGCTTGGTAAATTTCACATTCTCTGACAGGTGGATTCAGAGGGTTGATCCAGCTCTTCACAACACATTTCCTTAAATACCAGTTCCAGCGTGTCTGCAACAACAGGAAAGGACTGGGAACGGGGCCTGTGTGATCATCTGTAGAATTAGACCTGATTTTTTATTTAAGGGACTTGCAGAAGAGGAGAGAAACAGAACACCTTCACACCATTCACTCACTCATTCATTCATTCATTCCATAAATGAGTGCCAACAATGCGCCAGACACCACTCTGCGCGCAGATCCCAACAGCCCTGACTTGCAAAAGATGCACAGAACAGGTAGTTCCCATAGACTGTGATGAGTGCCTTGTCAGGGAAAGTACTGGGGAGATGAAGGGGGCACAATGAACCCAGTTCTGAGGAAGTCGGGGAAGAAGACAACACATTCTCTTTTTAGTCCAATCTTAACAAATGCAAACCAATCATGTAGAAAGAAGCAAAGAAATAGGCCTGATTCGCACTCTATATTCTTGTTTCTAAGCCATCTTCTCTCAGACTGTCCTGGCTGTGGGCAAGTACATTCTCCTAAACACAGCCTCCAATAATCATTTTAATAACAGACTCCATAAAAGTAATTTGTGGAACAAACTCCCCTCGGCAAAGAGCAAATGAACTACCATTCTCCGAGTGATCACTGTGGGCCAAGTCCTCGCAGCAACGACTGCTAATCTTACCATTTCAATCATCTCTGCCTTAGATGAAAATGTTCTGTCTCTCCACCTCGGTCTGGTTTTAGCTCAGCTCTGTGAACAACGGGAGTAGGAAGTGGTTTATTTGGGTTTTCAGTAGAAAGGGAGACACACTTCGTTATTCCTGTAAGGGTGGCAGAGGGCACACCTGCTCCCTGGCATCATGTAGACGACATGCTATTTTTACAGTAAGATTCATCTTCTCTGAGTCTGACAGAATCCTGAGTAGACTCTGTGTGACAAGTCGGGCAAACACACATTGATCCAGCCTTGTTGCGAGAGCTAAGGCACTAGCAGGTGCCCCTCACCTGTCATGGGAAAACTCTCAATGCTGCCTGCCCCGTGAGGCTGAGACCCTTACAGCTTTACCCAGGATGAGAACACAAGAAGAAAGGGAGTCAGCACTGATGTATTTCCACAGTAATCCCCTAATGCCAAAACCCTAACCCTGGAATCTTCTTTTAGCCTCTCCAATAAGGTTTTGTGGGGGGAAAAAATCATTTTGAAACATGCAGAGGTTTGCAATAGTTAGCTACCTGAAATAAATAGTACTAACTCATGTGCCTGAGTTCCCTCCACTGGCGAGTGGGAGCCGAGGAAGTTCAGGGAAGGCCAAGAAGGGTAGAGGTTTGAGGCCAAAAGAGCAAGACAGGGTCAAGGAGACAGGGAAAGAAAGAGTTCAGCGAGCCAGCAAGTATAAAGGGGCTAGGGAAAGAGGTGGATGCAGGTAGAGAGTAGAAAACAAAACCCAAAGGATAATGAAACAAATCTGGGGGTGCTTTTTATGGGGTGTCTGTGGACAAGGCAGGGGCCATCTGGGGCCTAGAACCATTTCAGAAGGCACAGCAATACAATCAAAGCCCTTGCTATGCTCCTCCTGACCACTCTATGCCCACCACCAAGGTTAAAGGGGTCTCTTGAAGAGGCAGTCCCCTCGAAAGTCCTCAGGAAAGCTTCAGTGTGCCTTGCCACCTGCCAACCATTCCAGCACAGCCAGTTCTGGTACTGGAGCAGATCCCGCTTCTCAGACTGAGCACCTGCAGTAGCTGCTTCATTTACAAGCCATGTTGTATGAAAAGTATGTACATTATTAATGGCCATCATCAATAAATCAACAAACAACAAGTGCTGGTGAGGATGTGGAGAAAGGGGAATACTTTTGCACTGTCGGTGGGAATGCAGATTGGTGCAGTCACCATGGAAAGCAGTGTGCAGTCACTTCAAAAAATTAAAAATGGATCTGCCTTATGACCCAGCAATTCCACTTCTGGGAATTTATCCAAAGAAATCTGAAACGCTAATTTGAAAGAATATAAGCACCCCTGTGTTCATTGCCATGTTATTTACAATCGCCAAGATTTGGAAGTAGCCCAAGTGTCCACAGCAGATGAGTGGAAAAAACAACTATGGGACATTTACACAATGGAACACTACTCAGCCATACAAAAGAAGAAAACTTTACCCTTTGCGACAGCATTGATGGACCTGGAGAACATTATGCTGCCTTAAGTAAGCCAGTCAGAGAAAGACAAATACCATATGATCTCACTTATATGTGGAATCTAATGAACAAACTGAACTAACAAGCAAGAAAGATGGGCTCATAGATAGAGAGCAGGCTGACAGCTCTGGGGGTGGGGTTAGGGAGCAGAGGGATGGAGCCAAAATAAAAAGACTCATGGACATGGACAACAGGGTGGTGATTGCAGCGGGGAGAGGGTGGGTGGAAGTGGAAGAGAGTATAAGAGGGATAAATGGTGATGGGAAAAAAACAATGAAAAAATGTAAAAATAAAATAAAACAAACTCCATGTGGAACGATGCTCACACTATGGAAGTCACCTGAAAACTGAAGTGATCTAAGCAAACAGGGCAGGCTGGTGCCTGTCCAGATGGAGGGGCGGAGAGAATTGCTAGCACCATTCAAGTGTTCAATGGGTGTGTTCGATGGGCTGGCTCGCTCGCTTTCTCTCTCCCTCCCTCCGCCCTAATCACATGTAGTTGGATTACGCTAAGGAAAGGCATATAACTTTTTCCTAAGGTCAAGTGAGTTAATGAATTTTTATTAGTAAGCTAAAATTATATGTCTTATTTATAAAGACTGAAAATAGAAACTGCTTCAGAAAACATTAAGATACATAAGGACGACCAATGTATTATGGATTGATAAAACATCGAACCATCAAGATCGTCCCTGCATTTTGTGACTGACTGACAGGAAAGAGGACAACCCTGCCACCCCATCCCACGGTAACACAAATGGCCCACCTCCCAGCCCTGCCACTAACCAGCCAGTTGAACTTGAGCAAGGTAATTAACATCTGTATCTAACTTGCAAACAGGATTAATTAATAATGGATCGTTGTGAGGATGAAAGAGTTAAAATGCCTAGAGTGTTCACAGCAGTTCCTGGCACGGGGCCACTGCAATACACGACTCTCAGGGCGACGGTCCCAGGGGTCTATGTGGAAGGCACCCTCGGGAGCTGTGCACAGCCCACGCCCAGGCCTGGTGCGGAACCAGTGCTCACTCACTATTTGCACTGTGATCATTTATTGAGTCCTTACTATGTACTAAGTAAAGTGCCAAATGATTTTTTTTTACTGAGTAATGTGCCGAGTGATTTTTTTTAAGGATTTCTTGCTTAATCTTCAGAATAACCCTGTGAGGTAGGTACTCTTACTATTCCCATTTTTGAAATGAAGAAACTGAGGTGCAGAAAGTTTAAGTAACTTGCCCAGGATAAGCTGAGAAATCAGGAACAGACCCTCATTGGCCACACTACCCACCACTCAGCCTCTCATTGGCCACACTACCCACCACTCAGCCTCTCATTGGTCACACTACCCACCACTGCTCCTGGTGGGACACACGCACAGACAGCTGAAGAGACCAGGTCGTGCTTAGGTTAACTAGTTAGTACAACTAATCCACAAGCACATCCTATAGGGGGAAAAAGATAACAAGTCACTCCTTCATTTCCAGAATGAGAAGTCCAGGGCTCCTTAGCTGCTGCCACCACATTATGCCAGCTGCTGTGAAGAACCGGAGTACCACACCCAAAATGAACAAAGATCATCACTTGTCCTAAGGAAGGCTCCTGTCATTAGGCAGACAAGCACACCACTAGGTTGATAACAGAAAGGTCAATAATTGTATCTACTAATTGGCTGATGAACCCTTGTCCTGGCAAACCTGGAGCCCCATTGCCCAAGAGGGATCAGAATTTTAGTCCTTAGTTTTGGGGAGTATCTTTTACTGTCCAAGGAGTAACACAGGGAGAGGATACCATCTTCAACTAGTAAATCCTAGTGATGTCTGCAAAGGGGGCAAGTCTGATACAGATTGAGGGGTGGCTGAAGCTCTGACAAGTCTCGGCCCCACCACTGCCCTTCCCTCTCCCACGGCACGAGACTCCGCACTATGTTTGGGCCACTCTGCACTTTCACAAGTTAAGAGGACAGACTTCTTGAGGCTCGGGGCAGAAGCGCCTCTTCAATCACACAAACCGGGTTGAAATCTCGGCTCTACAACCTTCCACTGTGTGACTTACCGAAATCCTGCGAGTCCTCCAAGCTTCATCAAACAGCCTCGAGGGAACTAGGTATATAATTTTTGAGGATAAAGACTTTAAAAAACCATCCTTAACTGAAAATACGTAATCAGGAATGCTGATTAGAAGCCAGGCTTGGTGCTGCGCATTTGTACACATGAGTCCAATCCCTGCTCCACAGGAACTACTGGTTAACCGAGGACACCAAGTGGACAAGCAGGTGGGCGGGGTCTGTGTTCCCACAGCACCTAGCAGAGGGCCTTGCCCATGGCCGATGCTCACAGAAATTCATTCATTGGTTACTGACAGGGAGTCTACATGGTCGGTAATAAATGGCTGGGAGTTTCTGAGCTAAGGCAGATTCTGATCAATATTATCATCTAAGAAGCTCACTTTTTAGGAGCAAGGAAATACTCTGAGCAGGCAGGCAGGCTTGTGGAAGGTTATCTCAATAACCAGGCCATTAGGAAGGTCCTAGCCCATAACAATGGAAAAAGAAATGCTCTACCTTGCAAGGCTAGAAGGGACCACCATGGTGATTAACTGAACTTGGGGAGCATGGAAGGCACCAGAGTTAAAGATGCATCAGTGTTTACCACTTTTGTGATTTGGAAAATGATCTTGACACAGACAGGAACAGTTTTGAAGGACAGAGACAATGTTCCTATTACCGCTGATGCCAGTTACCATGGGGCTCGGGTTCTCACCGGGGGTTGAAGCAAGCCAGCATGGCTTTGCACTAACCGCTACTGACCTGCGCGAACACCTTGCACCCGTCTGATCAATAAGGACAAAAAAGGTCTTTGTATCCGCTGAGAGTAGCTATCAACAGCTCATTGATTCTAGCTACTTGAGGAGGTGACACTGTCTTCATAAGGCATGCTGACTGATAGTCTGTCTTTAGCTTTGCTCAAAATTGCAATTGAACTCATTTGTGCTGTGAAAGTCAAAGACCTTTGAACTTTAAACCATTTGGCCACTAGTTTATGACCAATTTTTGACCTTTTTACTTAATGTTTTTCATAATCTAAAGAGATCAGTCAATATGGCTGAAGACCAAGCCGTTCGAAACATTTTTCTAAGCTAGGGAGACAAGAAACACAGTCACGATTAATAACAGTATAAACTAACAGATATAAATAAATACATAGATCATATTTTTAAAGAGCATGATTTTATTTTTTTCTGGAGCTTTTTACATGAAGGTAGCTTTGCCCCAGAATCCATCACAAACATGGAAACAAAAGTGGGCTTAAATAGAACAAAAATATCACAGCAAAAAGGAGACGGATCAGCTTCCACTGCATCATATTTAAAAATTGGATGTGAAGTATTTCAGAGAGAGAGTCCACCAGGAAAAGGAAAATCAAACACGAATTTCTTTCCCCCAAAATGCAGTCTTCTGGGCACTGCTGATTTGTCACTTACTAAACACCCCTGGCTAAAAAGAAATCGTTTTCAGGTCCCTCTGCTGAAATTGCTGTAGCCAGTCTATTTTCAGCTCTATTTCTCTGAGCTTCCCAGCAAAAATTTTTCAATGATCCTGGGATCAGGTTTGGTTTAAGTTGCATTTAAGGTTGTTTTGTTGTTTTGCTTTGATTTTCAAATAATCAGCAACTGGGAATAGGGACTGAAGCGAATACTTTCCCAGACAAGAACCTACCTACCACTTGGGTATCTGGATCTATTTCCTTCAAATAATTTATGCACAGGTAATCAATGAACAACTGAAAGTGGTTCTTTAGTAATTACATATAGCTCCGACAGAACAACCCATTAAGAAAATAAGAGCATGCATGTTCTGATGGCCATTTTTAACCCTGGAAATGCCATTTGGGGCAACCAATAACATGAGCGAGGCTGGTGCCCCTCCCCCAGGGCCCCTGGAGGTCACATTCAGGCTTTGCATTGTGTTGAAGGTCAACACCTTTCTCCTGATACAGTAAGGAAAAGAGAACTGGAGATAATAGGGTCTTCATGCACTAATACTTCAGGACAAGCCAGAGGAGCAGTTAAGTTTTTAAAACAGTAAATCTCGCCCTATAAAAAGGGATTTTCTCATTAATTTAATGCATCTATTTTGCAATGTCTCTGGTCTAATGTCACAAGTAATCGTTTGGGGGCCTTACCAGCAATGGACCATTTTGCTGGTAATTACCCATCAACAGCACTCCCAGCCACACTCCCCCTCGCCTGCCCTCAGGTCGTCCACACTCCCTGGCCCTCTAGCTTCCTGTCGGGTTTGACTAACAGGGGACCCCAGCCAACAAGATGAGAGGGTGGAAGGAGAGCAATGATGCTGTCTTCCTCCCTGTCTCCCTGTGTCACTGCTGCTCTGTCCCCTCACACCTCTGGCTTCTGTCGAGTGGCCCTTCCTCTATGATTACAACGCTCACTCGGCTCCACCTTTTGCTAGGATGGCAATGGCTTCCCTTGGCTGCTTGTCCGGGATGCTGGACCGCCCCCATTTGTCCCTGTGACCCTGCCCACAGGCACGGCAGCAGTCCTCTATGAAGCTCTCTTCATTCAAGGCCTCGAGGCTGATTCTGTTTCCTGCCAAGATCCCAATGCGACCACTCTGCAGAATAAATGTCGAAGGGCTTGTTTCCTGGCTGAGGGCAATGAGCAAACACAAAAGACCAATATCTATGAAAAACATGCATGACCAAAACAGACTCCCACCAACCTTTCTGTTTTGGCAAGCAACATATTTAAGGTCAGACTTAATATCAAAACCAGTGAAATACAGCTAATATTTCTCCTTTCTAACATCTACTTCTGTTTTGAAAGGGGGAGAAAAAAATCTCACTTTTTTCTCCCTCATCATTAAAAAAAATTTGATAAGCCCCAGGAAAGCCCAGTTCTGAACACTAGTGCTTCTCCGTAAGTCACATGGATGCTTGAAAAAGATAAGCTTCTTTTTTCCACTCTTGTTCTTTTGCAATTACTAAAAGAAAAGGAGCATTTTCTAAATCTTTTTCTTTGGCACCCAGAATTTAACTCACTCTACTGCAGAAAGGATAAAAACATCTATCGCCTTTCAAAAACTAGAGTCCAGTACCAAAACAACCTAACAAAAGCACTGTTTTATCTGCATCATACAAGGTGATAGGTTTGTGACACTCTTAAAATCCATCATCGCTCTAAAACTCAATCCCTCTCTAAATCCACTCACCACGTCCATTCTCCACTCCTCTCTCCCTGCTCTGCCCAGAAATTGTACCATCCCATCCCTGCCCTCTGGGTTCTTGTTGAGTTCCACTGACGGGAAGCAGCAGCAAGAGATTCAGGGAAGAGGAGATGCAGACCCAGGTCTGCTTTCCTCCACGTCTTCTGCACGTTGGGGGTCTTGAAGTTCTGGCAATGGCCGGATCTCCAACTACCCATCCCTGACTACTGTGCCACCCAGCTGAGCTCTGTTCTTCCTGCCCTGTCCCCAAGGCAGTAAAAGCTTTTCACTGCTGAAAGTTCCTGGTGGCCTTCATATCCCTCATTGGTTCCTTTCACCCTGCCTACACCTCTGTAAACAGTACTTTTTCTGAATTCTCTCTGAACTTCTCTAGACTGTGCTTTCTGTTTCCCACTGGGTCCCTGACTGATAGGAGCACGGCACGGGATAAAAAACACAAGGTACCCCTCAGGCAAGGGGAGGTGCCCCCAGCGCATGCTCCTTAGCTTTTGACAGTTATGCCCAGGGTCTGCCCCTGCCTTTGGGAGAGCAATGGGTGTAAGATTTGAGTGTCTGAGAGCCACCTGGGAAGATTCAAGGAAAGACTAAGAAACTATCCTGGATTCCAGGAGATTAAGGAATCACGACAACAAAATGTAACATGATACCCTGGATTGAACAGGAAAAGGACGTTAATGCAAAAACCAGTGAAATTTGAATAAAGTCTTTAGCTTAATATCATTGCACTGATATTAATTTACTACTTTTGACAAATATATTCTGGTTACATAAGAAGTTAACATTAGGGGAAGCTAAGTGAAGGAAATATTGAAAGTTTTCTGTAAATATAAAATCACGCCAAAATAAAATGTTTAATTAAAAAATAAAAGCAGATTCCCAGACTCTGCATAAGACCTACCTAAATCAGAGTTTCGTAAGTGGACAGCTACTTAAGCAGGTGGTTTGAGAACTAAATCTTGAAAAGCCCCTAAAGGACATGGGAACTATTAGTTCTGGTCGAGATAAGGATGGAAACAATTGTTTACCGAAGCTAAAGTACAGCATAATCACTTGACTATTTAAAGAAACAAGCCAATTGAAGCTTTGTCAAAGTTCACCTTCTATTCCAGTTAATTAGAATGATTCATCTCTCCACTAGACCAGTAGGTATATTTAGTTTCTTGCATAAAAACACTTGAAGAGGTACAGGTAATCACGGAACCAAACAAAGAAGTGACAGCACAGTTCTTCCACTTCCTCCTCCCTCTGAAACCAAGGCTTTCTGCAGGGTGCGTTTTTTTTCTTTCCCTTGACTTTGAATTTCCAAGAGCACAAGGCCATCTGAGCAGACTGCTGGACAGTGATTTGCCTCATCTTTTCCGTGATGGGAGAGTCTGTCTCTTTAAGTTAGGCTCCCAGAAGGCAGGATCTCTATTTTCCATCTCTTTTGTATTTTTCTACAGTTTGATTCAGTGTTCACCAGTTACTTCAGTGGATGACAACCTGCTCTCCCCACTAGGCCCATATCTTTGCCTATTTATTTTAAATATAATTCTCACAGTCAACATTTTTTATGCCATTGGAATGTGTAAGAAGGGGGTAGGCAGATGTGTTGGCATTAGTATTACTAGTTTATTAACAAAACTGTTCATTGAGATACCACCTCACACTATTGAGAATGGCCATCATAAACGAAGCAACAAACAACAAGTGTTGGAGAGGATGTGGAGAAAAGGGAACCCTAGTGCACTGTTGGTGGGAATGCAGACTGGTGAAGCCGCTGTGGAAAACAGTATGGAATTTCCTCAAAAAACTAAACATGGAACTGCCTTTTGACCCAGCAATTCCACTGCTGGGATTATACCCTAAGAGCCCTGAAACACCAATCCAAAAGAACCTATGCACCCCAGTTTTTATAGCAGCACGATTTACAATAGCCAAGTGCTAGAAACAACCTAAGTGCCCATCAGTAAATGAATGCAACCAAAAACTGTGGCACATTTACACAATGGAATTCTACGCAGCAGAAAGAAAGAAGGAGCTCCTACCCTTTTCAACAACATGGATGGAACTGGAGAGCATTATGCTAAGTGAAATAATCCAGGCGGTGAAAGACAAATACCGTATGATCTCACCTTTAACTGGAACATAATGAACAAAATGAACAAGCAAACAAAATATAGCCAATGACACTGAAATGGAGAACAGGCTGACAGTGACCAGAGGGAAGACAGGAGGGGATGACAGGGGAAAAGGGTGAAGGGTTTGCAGAAACCCGACAGGACACATGGACAATAAGAAAGGAGGGTGAAAACAGGGGAGGGGGGTGGGGAGGGCTGGGGGGAAAAGGCAGAAAGTTGTACCTGAACAACAATAAAAAAATGTTAAAATAAAAAGAAAGAAAAAAATAAAATGCTTTCAGACTAAATAAATAAACTAATATTAAATTGTTTGAATTAGCTATTCTTGAAGAAATACTTCTCAATAAAGTGAATCACTTGAAATAAAATTTTTTAAAAAGACTGTTCATTGAGAACCTACTATGTGCCAGGCAGTATTCTAAGCACTGGGAATATAATAATGAATAAAATAATCTCTACATTTCAGGAGCTTAAACTCAAATCAGGAGACAGATTATTAAGCAGCTAATTACCAAACAATCTATAGATTTTCCCTGACCATCCTCAACACTTTGCCCATCATGACAGGACAACGAGTCTGAATCAGGAACTAGAAGAATAGGTTCTAATTCCAGGCCCACCTCCTGGTAAGAACTGATTTTAAAGGAGGTTAATCTTGTCTTTTTTTAAGATTTTATTTATTCATTTTTAGAGAGAAGAAAGGAGGGAGAAAGAAAGGGAGAGAAACATTGATGTGAGAGAGATACATCCATCGGTTGCCTCTCACACACGCCCAACTGGGGACCTGGCCCACAACCCAGGCATGTGCTGTAACTGGGAATCGAACCGGCAACCTTTTGGTTCACAGGCTGGCACTCAATTCACTGAGCTACATCAACCAGGGCAGGAGGCATAATCTTTCTAACCCTCAATCCCCTCATTCAAAAAAAAAAAAAAGGTGGGGACAATGAAAACATAAAACTCGTCTCTCTGCCTTAAGGCAGTTGTTACAACAATGGATACAAAAGTGCTTTGAACACTGCAAAGTGTTATACATGTCAAGCAATAGAAATTAATGACTTAAATATTCCCTGCCTACTAACTCTAAAGCTAAAAGTTAGTGGTTCAGTGGCCTCGCCATTAGGCAGAAATTTCAGACAATAAGACTTTATAAAAAGCAATCCTTTCAAAGATCTAAGCTCAGCTGCTTTGGAGTTGGTGATTGATGAGAATTAGATTAACATCAAAGAACTGTTTGGGGAGAAACTGCATAGAAGAAAGCAGGCCTGCCCTTTTATTCAAGGTAGACTCATTTTTTGCTTCATTCTCCCTGAATACAGAAGAGCAGCTACTTCAACTCTTCTGTGAAATTCAAAGCAATTTCTTAGCTAGAGCCATTCACATTTCTATTTTATTCAAAAAGAAGCTTCCAGATCAGAGATGAAAGGAAAGCTGCTGCAAGTCAGTGCTGGAGCATATAACCTCTGAGCAGTTTTCAGCAAATATCTTATAAAAAATCATGCTTGAGAGAACTTTTGAAAATCACATTTGCTGTTTCAAATCAATGTAGTGTCTATTCTCAGCTAAGGTAGAAAATGCTCTATCAGAGCAGTTTACCATCTTCTGTCTGGAGAAGTTGATGAGCTTCTAAGGGCTCTCTTTGGATGCCATGGCAACCGCATGATTCTGGTCCAGTCTGTCGTGTCTGGGGCACAGCTTAAGGGCCTTTAAGACGGTACCTAAGAAAATACGCATCAGAGACACTGCTGGTATGTTTTAATGGAACATATGGCACGTTTGCTTCAGGGGCACGTACACTGATAAGCCTCCGCCGTGTCCTAGAGCTGGGCCAGCACGTGGGAAGCCGAAGGAATGTAAGACACGTTGCAAAGAAGTCACAGTGGGCGTGGTGCCCTGGCAGCAGCAAGTTAATTACAAAATATACGAGAACCTATAGAAATGATATCAGGAAGTTTTAGCATTTATACCAACATTAACATTGTATTCTCTAGTTTTGGCTGGGACTCCCATTGTAAAAGCCTTTTATGAAGATTTTTTAAAGCTACATCTAAACCTGAGAAAAAGCTGAATATGGAGCAGAGGAACAGCAGTCAGATCAGAAAGAAGTTCAAGTCGCTCATTTGAGCCTTCAGATGCACTTAGCCCAGAAAATCATGAAGAGTAGAAGGAGAACAGGTGGTCTCTGGAAAGGAGCAGTATTTTTGGCTTTACTGGTAAGGCAAAACCACACCCACAGGGCTCTCTGAAGTCTCCCCAGACTGTCAATTCCTTCTACACACATGAAAAAACTGGCCATTGATCCCACGATCTTCCCAAAGCCCACAGTGGGGCTGGTTTCCTCGGGAAATATCGAGGAGCACGTGCTGTGAGCTGAAGAAGATGTGAAGGAAATGTCCTGCCTGGCCCTTTTGCACTCTTTGGTTGAGGGGACAAGACAGACAAGCAGGGAAAGCTAGGTAGCATATCGTTCTACATCTGTCACCGCTTCCCCGCTCCCCATTTCCCCATTTACCTCACGGAGATCTCCTGCCTTCGCCCCCCCCCCACACACACACATACACACTGGCCCCCCTTCCGTCTGTGCCCACCCGACACACTTACAGTCTTTCCATAAAACCCTCAATATCTTTGTTCTCTTGTCTTTCCAGCCCTAGACAATCCTGTATTCTGTGCTCTCTGCTCCATACTGAACACCAGTCCTGGAGAAAACCCACATAACCACATGCGTGCCTCAGAGTGAAGCAAGGACCACTGGAGAAGGCTGATGTCTCGATTCCTACATAAGTTCCTTAAGGACAGGGACTTGGTTTTGGTAAGCCCGAAGGCACACCAGCAGGCCCAATAAATCCTTTTAGCAACGAATACCAAAACAAAAAAAAGACAAAAAACAAAATAAAACACAAGAAATTGGAAGAGACCATACTCATTTGACAAATAAATTGATGTTTGAAACTTTCATTCATCGTTTACATGCAAATAATCACAGCTATTCTAAGTCCAGCATTCAATAAAGGAGCCTTAGAAAGAACTGCCCCTTAAAAACAGCTGGTAAGAGTTACTCCGTGGCCTATAGAGTTGTAAAGCTCTTCACAGTCACTTTTAAATCCAGAACGTTTTATAACTTCAGATCGTTCTTCCTGTTCATTCAGGCAACATAGTAAGATCTCGTTACTCTGCCGGGCAAATGCCCTCCACAGCGTCACCAATAGGAGCCGTGTCGCCACAAAGGCAAATATCAAAGGAATCCTGAAACGTCTCATTTCAGAGAGAAGACAGCATCCTGTCAGGGCAACGGCCACTGTGAGGGGGACGCTGCTGCCTGACAGGGACCCTGGTAGAGTCTCAGGCCGTTGGAGCCCACACTGGGAATGTGGAATGAATGCTCTTCCTCACGCCGGCCGCAGACCCGTCTCTGAGCTGAGTGGGGGCCGCAGCTCGGGCAGTGATCCTCATACCAGCGTGGCAGGAACAAACCCAAATGCCGCCTGATTCTCCTGCAAATGTAATAATGTCTGACAAGAGGCTGATTAGACAGCACATGTTGTCATTTCCTCTAATTAAGAAACACTCAAGAAAAACCAAAATAGCCACAAAGCACTGTCAGCAAAGCAATCAGCAGCGACAATTAGCTGTCAACCCGCAGTTCTGAGCTGAACCTTGGATTGGGAGCAGGGCTGGTTGTTACCGGTTTCCAAATCACTGTGGCAGCAGGAGTCCGAGATGACAGGCTAAGAGGAGAAGCCAGCGCCTGCTGCACGGCAAGGGCACCAAACCCCCCTCAGGTGCCACAAGCTGCAGCAGTTTGCTTGTGTGTGTGTGTGTGTGTGTGTGTGTGTGTGTGTAGACATGTAGGGGGACCCTGTGAAGAATGCTGCAATAAGCTTCTGAAGCAGCTGGAAGTCAGTGCCTGCAGCCCATGCTGTTTATTCACCCTGAATCACCCTTCTCTGCCTGGAACCATTCTACCAACTCTTTTAAATCTATAAGCAGGCCGTCTCTGTTTGCTTTGTGAGGCTTCACAGTTTCAACACATGAATTCTCCCCCGTCTCAATTCCCAGATCCGATTACCTCTAGGCCATTAACAGCAGGAGTTGGGGGAAATATACAAAGAAACAAACGTAACACAATTGTCACAATAGGTAATAATGTATAATAAGATGTCATATGTTCCTTCCTAGGCCCATAACACAAAAACCTTCTTTAAACTCCTGGAAGACGACTTCTACCCTTCCTGACACCCGTCAGTCCACCTCAAGGGAGCAGCTTCAGGGACTGTTTAGACTGGGAGAGGGAAAGTGCATGGAGGCAGGTCTGGGAACCTCCCTTCTCTCTATTTCTGGCCTCAGCAGCATGTATTTTTCTTTTCCATGAAAGATTTCAGCAATAAATGTAATAGAAGGTCTGATTACAGCTGATCCTGTCCATAATTTGAGCTCATTCTCTAATTCAGGACCGCTGGGAAGAAAGCTGATACTTAGCTCCCTGTTTGTCTGGCGTCCGCATTTAGTTCTCCATCCAGAGCGAACCCAGCCCTGATTTCTTTTGCAGCAGCAAGATGCTCAACTTGACGATCCATTTCCCAGCCTCCTCTGCAGCTCATGGTGACCATTAAGAATAAGGCAAAGTTCACTGGCCCCAGGCAACCAGGACAACTCTTTACCTGGATGGACTCAGGTGGGAGATGTGACCTTGTGCCCTTCTCTGTCTGCCTGCTTGGAACATAAGCATGAAGGTCCCAAGTGGAACAAGACACGGTTTGTTTGGCTATTATTATTTATACTGTGATAAACGGCTTTGTGCACGCCAATCAAGTAGCCTCACCTCTCTGTGTCTCACCTTCCTCATGTGTAAGACAGAAATGAAATAGTGCATAACCCCTAGGGCTATTGCAAGGGTTAAATAAGAGGTTGGATTTAGGTCTTAGCACATCTTGGGAGAAAAGCGGTATATATAAAACAGAGGAAAACATTTTCTGTATTTACCTGGTAGTAGATCTCTCAAAGCACTTGAAGCCTCAGGTCAGAAGAAGTCACTCTGTTAAAAATAAATAAAGTTATTGTCTTAGGTAATTAGGAACTGAGGAAATCATATCAGGGGGATACAATCAGCGATGGGGACTATTACATGTTCCAGGATTCCCTCCCATCATTCGATATCCTCTGCCCACCCCAGCTTCCACCCATCTAATCAAGTAGGAATGATTCCTGCCACGCTCTCTTTGTCTGCCCTTGATCTGCAGCCCAGCAGCCAGAGTGCTAATTCTAAGATAGGAGCACGACACACCACACCCCTCCTGAAACCCCTTCTACAATTTCCTCGTACCCTTGGGAGAAAGGCTTAGCCTTGCTCTGGCTTTTAAAGCCCTTCATTGCCTGATGCCCCGCAACTTCTCCAGCCCGGTCCCTCGCCTCTGCACCATTCCCTGTGCCCCAGCTGCACTGGACTTCCGTCATCACTCCTTGGCACCTCCCAGCTTTCCTGCACGCTGCTCCTTCAGCCAGCACTACCTCCACCTTCCCCACTCACCTCCACCTGACCAACTCCTGCTTGTCCTGTCCTCCTCAGTGTCACTTCCTCAGTGAGGCTGTCTGCTCCCTTGACCATCTTAAGCTCCCCTATCAACACTTCCAAAGAAGCCTGTACAACTTCTACTGCCACATCTTGCATGCCATATCTCCTGTGGTCCCTGTGAGACCAGCCGTCAGGTCTGTTTTGTCCACAGCTGTATCCTCATGCCTAGCCCAGCACTGTTCTCACAGTACATGCCTAATAAATATTTATTGAGTAATAATTAGTAAACTCATTCTTCAGTCCTTAGCTTTCCAACTCATCTTTTGATTCATGCTAATAACTTACTAGGTTTCCTCCTTTGCTACCGTATTTCATTGATTGTCAGGATTCACTTATTGTCAGGATTCACTTATTGTCAGAGACAATGCTCTGTTATATAACAATAAAAAAGAAAACCGGCTGCCAATTTAACTGTCATGCAGCACTAACATTTAGAAGTTTTATTTTATACTTATTGAAAGAGCTCTAGTAGACTTATTTAGGCAAACACTTGAAGAAATGGTCGTAGAACAAGAAATTTTTCATTCACAACTGAATGAATGAATAAGTAGGAGATCGGTAGGTAGACAAATGGTGTTTTAATGGTGCTTTACAATTTCTAAAAAATCTTCATAAGATAACTTATTTAATGAATTATTAGATATAAATCTCCTAGGGTAATGCCTGCCCATAATTTTTGCTCAACAAATGTTCATTCATTCTCTTCCTTGCAACCCTAAAACACATTTGCTTCCTTTTTTTTTAAATGAGGCAACTAAGTAGTAAAGAATAAGTAACTCATCAAAGATCACAAATCTAGTTAAATAACAGAGTTGAAACTCATTCCTAGGTCTTCAGACCAAGAACTCCACTTTCACCTCTGGTGTTTCAGGAAGGACTACTAATCCTTCGGTTGGGATACGAAAGTCTAAATAGCATTATTTCTCACCAAAGGTGGTTTTTGGGGGTTTTTTTGGTAATTTAATTTCTGTGACACTTAATAAATACATGGAGTGTTTGTTGGTACTAAACAGAGCTACTACTTAGCAGCCAGATGACCTTGGCTTGACCTCTGCCTCTACCTGTCTGAACTTTGGTGTCCACAGGTCCGAAATGGGGTGAAACTAATGATGATGATGATAACCTAATATTTGCCTCAAAGTGTCATCGACAAAAAATGAGATCATGAATCTGACAAACCTTTGAAAAATGAGGCTATAGTATTTTATTAATATGAACAATTGCTATATTATCATTAACCAGATATCAAGAATTGTATTATCTTAATTAACCCAGTTTTTAGAATTTCATGTCAACTCTAAGATTTGATTTATAATATTTCCAATATTGTATTTCCCTGAATGTTACTTGCAGATACTGCTATTAAAAGGGAGTTAAAGCAAAATATAAATTAATTTAATTAAATGTGAGAAAATAAAACATTTTATAATCAATTTTATAATCAATAAAACATGAAAGCTTGATAAAGACTCTTCAGAGAACTTAGAAAAATTGATAAAAGAACCTCAATCTCTCTCTCTCTCACATACACACACTCATTCACTTACACACAGAGGCAGGACCAGAAATGCTGACCCCTCCCATGTTGCAGTGGGGAGATGTGTGCACAAGGCGCTGGGCCGCGAGAAGGGTGGGAGTGGGTTCAGCTCGCACTCCCCTGGCCAAGCCCTGGCACCAGGCACTTCCGACCTGGAGGAAGAAGGCAGTTCCCGACTTTCCGCTAGCCCAGCTATGCCCTCATGAACAGCGGCCATTCAGAGAAGACATCTAGCTACTTTTTTTACCTATTAAAATACATTTGGCTCCTTTTTATGTGGTTAAAAAAATAACGCAAGAGCTGCCTTCTTAACAAATGTTTAACTGGACGACACAGTGTTGTTCACAGAGGTACGAGGCTGTATAGCAGATCTCTAGCACTGATTTCACCCTGCAAACCTGAAACACTATACCCATTGAATAGGAACTCCCTTTCCTCCCTCCTCCCCTTCCTCAAAACCATTCTCTGCTCCCACAAGTCTGACTGCTTTAGCGCCTCCTGTCGGTGAGGTCACGCGATACTGGCTTATTTCACTCAGCATAGCATCCTTAAGGTTCAGCAACATCGTTAGTTGCCTATGACAGGATTACCTTCTTTTCCAAAGCTGAAAAATATCCTGTGGTATGTATATACCACTTAAAATACCATTTTAAGGATATGCTTTTCAAATAAATGAACGTTTTTTAGAAACATATCATCACATTAGAGCAGAGCAGACTCTTGTGCCAGAGGGGTCCCCACCCCAAATAGGCATTCCCAGGCCACAGGGGTTCACTGAGTAATCAACCATGGCTGGGAAGAGGAGGAAGAAAGGGGGAAAAGGGCACCACTAGAAAAGCCACTGGGCACCCCTGTGCCTCAGTTTCCTCATCTATAAAATGGTCATATTGGATTAGATGATGTATCAGTTCAAAGTCCCAGCAGGAAAGCGATTACACACTCAAATTGGAGCTATTATGAAGGGGATTATTCTGAGGCATGGACCAGCTTAAGGAAACCACCCAGTGATGGACAAGTGGGTGCTTCCAATTGGCCAAATCCAAACAGAAGCCAGAGGGCAAAGGAGCCCACTGATAGGGCCCAGGGAGACCAGCCTCCCGGGACCCAGAACAGTGCAGAGAAGGGGGGAGAACAGGTCTGGAAGGTCGGAGAATACCCAGCACAGATCATAGAGCTCCAGGATTCCATGGCCACTTTGGTACAAAACTAAGCTTTGCTACAGCAAGAAAAAGTCTACGTGTACTCCAAAGATTTGAGGAAAATCTACCAGGACAGTTTCTCATCATTCCGTGAACTTAGCTCACATAGTGAAATGCTTTTGCTGCTCTTGGAAACCACTCCAGCTGAGACTGTCACACTAAACAGTCCCTGTTTTTCCTTAAGTGAGCTCTTACAAATGTAGTGCAATTCGTTTTGGAGCCAGTAATTGATGTTTCTCCCTCTTTGTCTTATCCCCTGAGATCCTTTCCTTCTCTGGAAGGAGGATCCTGCCGTGTGCACGGCCTCACAGAAGAGGTGTTCCAGCAGGAGCAGAGAACAGGCTTTTTGAGCTTTTAAACTCAAGCCTCAGAGCACAGACAAGCTGACAAGGCAGAGCAATGCCTTGTTCCCTCTGCCACGCCACAGCAGACCCAAGAGATGATTTTGTGCTGGGGGAAATGCAGAGAGAAAGTAGGACTGGGTAGACATTGTGTTCCCTGGGAAGGACTCCCAGATCCTTCCCCATCAAGCTGAAACAGTCCCTGATAAGCACCCCTGGAGTTCTTTCCCTCTTCTCATGCACAAGTCATTTTCAAATCCCCCATTCTTCCCCTGGGCTGGGCCACACTCCAGGCACCACCTCGTCCACTGCACAACCAGCCTCCAGTGGCAGCGAGGCCCCACGGGAGTCACTGGGGAGCTCAGTCCTAGGACGGAGGTGTGAGGTTTTTAATTTCCAGAGTTAAGGACCCTTTTGAAAGTCTCAGTTTGATAAATGGTTTCCTCTCAGGAAGTTCCTAGGGTCCCCCACCCTAAAGACCCAGGCAGTTTGCTGACCAGTGTCCAGCATCTGTCCTTCCCTGGATCTAGAGGCAACATCGCGTTCCAAGGCCCGCGGGGCTCTGCTGTGACTGCTACACAGACGCCCAGCTGGGTAGTGCTGGCCCCGAGAGAGCTGTTACACTGAGCCGTGCGAGCTGTCTCAGACAAGAGGGGGGCCACAATGGGTTAGGACGAAAACCTGTCTGGGAAAAAAAAATAAGTTTTCTGAGTAAAATATGTCTTCACTCCTTTCAAAGGAGAGAGATTACTTCCAAAAGGCTTTAGAAAGTGAAGGAAGACTCTTGAACTTCTGGCAACTAACAAACTAGAAGGATGGAGGGTCCCTTCCTGCCCATTCGGAGGGAGGAGCCTAAGTGGCCCCGAGAGTTCACTGCTTAGCTGTGTGACCGTGGTGACCAAGTCACTTCACCTCTCGGTGTCTTGTTTTCCTCATCTGCAAAAACGCCAGGGCTTTGGATTCAGATAATTATGAAGGTCCCTTCCAACTCTAAAAATACATGACTCTCCAGCCGGGAGAGGATTTGTCAGTGAAAAATGAAGCAAAGCAGGAAGCGCTGCCGATATCAGTCGCCAGGGCTGCGGCTTGACAAACAACAGAACAGCTCCCTGTGGGTCCTGTCATCCTGGCGC
Organism: Micronycteris hirsuta; assembly: GCA_004026765.1. NCBI lineage: Eukaryota > Metazoa > Chordata > Mammalia > Chiroptera > Phyllostomidae > Micronycteris > Micronycteris hirsuta. The sequence goes on along the minus strand of PVJI01002000.1, from coordinate 84,048 downwards.
CTGGACACATTACAGCTGCGGTCCCACCTTGGTGACACCATACTAATGGGCCAGCCCCCGTGGCTCAGGCTGTCCCGCCGTGCCAGGGGTGCTCACAGCCCCTCTGCAACAGGAGACAGCACCGCTCCTGATGGTTCTATCGACTTCAAACTCAGCTCGAGGTGCAAACGTTACAGCTGGATGATATGGCAAGTGCCACGTCTAAGCCCTGCTGCTCTTGTTCCTGGCTCCTTAACAAGAAGCGTGCCAGATGTCATGCTTATGTATTTAATGGGAAACTGAATGGGAAGAAACAAAACACAGTCAGCCTCGTCGTAACAGCTAACGGTTTTTGAAAACCCACCATCTAAACATCTCAGAAACAACATATTTTCAGAACTGTGACAAAGTCAAATGTCTCTCAAACACAACAAAATACGTCTGTCATGAGTAATTCAGAACAGAGCAATCTGTCAGTCGTAAAATGCAAGTCTTCCTTTATACACAGTTTGAATGCTTCCAACTCTCTCAAAAACCCCCATGTTAACATATCAACAACATTCAGAGGGAGTTTCAGTAACTAATCAGTTACTCAGGTAACATCAGGCTAGGTACTCCCACAAGTACCTAGGACTGCTCACTGATTAGGTACGAACCGTCCCCTCCTCTCGCTAGCCCATCACACAATCCAGGAGCCTGGACAGCATCTAACAGTCCCCCTCTTCTCCTCCCATCTAAGATGCGCCACCTGAGCGCCTCTGTTTCCTGTTCTCCATCCTACTGCCACTGCCTGAGATCAAGCTTCGTCCTCTACCCACGGGCAAGGCCTTCCCTCCTTTGCCATCTTCAATCAGTTCATCCATCCTTGAGATGTATCTTTCTCAAATACGTCAAAGCATTTGATATGCTAGCCCCCCACTCATGCCCACTCCTAAACGGCTCCCTCGTCCTGATAGAAAGAACTCAGAATTCAGCATGGTGTCCTCCCTCACACCCCATGCTCCAGCCTTGCCTGATGGCTCAGTGTCCCACGGGTTGTGGTATTCAGGTCTCCACGTCCTCACCAAACAAACCCTCTGCACGCACACTCCCACCTCCAAAAGGGTCCACGTAACAACTGTGCTTTTTTCCAGATGCAAACGCCTTCTCCGGGGCCTGCATGGTTTGTGCCCCGCCTCTCCCTTCACCTGTCAGCGCTCTCGTTCCCCACGGCCCCGCTCCAGCTGTGCTAACCCTCTGTCCGCTCTGTGTCTCCCCTCAGCACAGCCATTTCCCTTTCTTAACGACTCTTCACTTGTCTAACTCATTCTTTGGGTCTCACATTCAATGTCTCTCGGAGAGATTGTCCCTAACCCCACTCCCCCAAAAGAAAATCTGGATCTTCCACTACAGATTCCGTAGCCCACTATTCTTCTTCCTATTGCATGGATCACAACTGATGGTTTTATTCACTCGTATTACTGTGGTTATTAATTCTAAAGCCATCACCCTCAAGGGACATTCACTCCATGAAGTAGAAGCCATTCAAGTCCAAAGTATTTGGAGAAACCAATGCATGGTACCTCCAACCTCACTTCTTCCATGAATACTTTTCTGCTCAGTTCCAGCACTTAGATAGAAAGAACTGCTTCCTCTCCTGCAGCTCAGCTGTGCCCTGAGCAGGCTTAAATCGCAGCGCCATGCTGCCTGACGCACTTCCACGTTGTTCTCATTCTACTAGGCTGCTAGCTCCTTGTGGCAAACATCAAGTTTGTCTTTGAGGCATGTGGATCTTTAAAAGAGTACAGAGAGAAGTCCTCAGATATCAATTTGTTAGGGTACCATAAGAATGGCAGCAAGATAACTTTGTACTTCAATTTCCGTTTTAGATTTTTAACATCAAATAACAAACATAAACTTACTATGCTGACTTATTCATGGGCAAATTCTAGTAGATTCAGGAAAAAGTGCACAAATACTTGCATTGTGCTCTCAGGAACTAGGTCCCCTCTCTGTGCCGCTAACCTATCCCTAGCCTCTAGCACAGCACCTGCATGTTGTAGGTGCTCAATAAGTGTTTAGTAAGTAAAATGAACAAAAAATAAATAACAGAATGAAAAATGAACATTTCTTTTTCTCAAAGATTTTACTGCTTAAAGAAGTAAAGAGCAGACAATCAAAAGTTTGAAATTATTATGGGCCTTTCATAGTAGGTTGCACAAATGAAATGGCTGTTTGGGAGGTAATTTCATATTGTTTAATCTAATATTTATGTGTAGTGGTGTACACGCATACACTTTTTTCATCATGTTTATTTATTGTTTTTATTCATTTGTACAACATAAGTTCTGGTACAAATAATAGGTGTGTGCCTATATTTTGGTTTGCCTAATACCATTTTGGCTTAAGCATATTGTCCTGGACTAATTATTTCCCCATCATATTCATATTTGCCATAAATATTTCACTGTCAAAAGTGTCCTGATTTAGATCATAAAGCTCTGTGAACTGCTAAAGTCCTGTAAGACATTCTAAGGCTTGAGGTCATAACCATAAGAAAGTTTTCTCACTCTACGGACTTTCTCCTTTGAAGACAAAGGATATGTACGATCAGAATAAATACTGGCTTCCCAAGAGGCCTCATCCTGGGAAATGTCATGTTTAGGGAATTATAGTCTAAAAATAACGAATAAGTAAGTATAATATCTACTAGTTCTTAAAGAACACCAAGGAGAATCCAATACATGACTCAGCAATATTTCTTCAAAGCTCCTTTGACTCCTTGGCAAGCCCCACATCACAGAGCTCCCCAGTGGGGGATGGCCAGAGGGGGAGCCCGGTCTTTCTAAAGCTCACAACCAACTTCCAAAGGACACCCTTCTCCTCTCCTTTACGCCAGCCCATCAACCCCTTTCCAGATTCTTCATCACTGAATTATAAAAAGCAGGCAGCAGATCTGGCAAAGATGGAACTTTCTTTAGAAGAAAGGGGAGGAAGAGAAAGTGGAATGGATAAAGGCAAATTCCTTTGATGGGGAGATGGGGAAGAGTTTCAATAGCGCATATTGATAATATGTGTTGCACACAGAGACACACATACACGTATACATACACATATAGACATGGGCACACAGTGACACAAATACACACACACATACACACACCCCCAAAACAGGCAGAGAGACTGTGCAAGATTACAAGATGAAAGAGACATACTGGATCAAATGGACTGTGGATTCAAAAACTGTGTGTATGAACTGAGTATTGGATGATTGTATGGAATTATCGTTCCTGGTCTTGGATGTAACGACGACATTGCGTTTATGTAGAAGGCTGTCCCTACCTATTCCTTAGAAGTATTTGGGGGTAAAGTATCATGATGTCTTCAACCTATATTCAAGTGGCTCAGAAAAAGAATGTGAGCATTTACCCATAAATCTCACTTAAATGCAACTTAATCCAAAGTGTGCACACAGGGTGGGGCAAATGCAGGTTTACAGTTGTTCATATGGACGGTATACAATAGCCAATAACACTAACACAAGAGTACGCTGTGTTGCACATACTCGCAGCTGTAAACCTACTTTTGCCCCTGCATGTGGAGTGAACACAAGAGAGAAAGCACATACAGCAAAATGGAGGAACTGTGTATTATGCTGTCAACTGTTCTGTGGGTTAATTTTAAAAATAAAGAGGAATGAACAATAAATAATAAATAAATACAATCCCTTTCACATGTGTAGTAAATATTCCACACAATACCCTCATATTTTCCTTTGAAGCCTTAACTGCCCTGACCCGAGGGCATGGAAACAATGCCCACAGCCCTTCACACTGGGAGGGATTGTTTATTAAACCCTCAGGGAACCAACTTTCTAATGGGAAAGCAATAGCTTCAGGCAGAGCCATCAGGTGGACCAGCTCTGGGAGGAATCAAAACTAATCTCTCTAGCTTTTCCTGACAGCCTCAGCAAAGTGGTCCCCGCCCAGCTCAAGGCAGCTGCTTTCTGTGAACCTGCGAACTCCTTTGCCCACCATAGGAGTACAATGCAGCCCTAATCCTTCGGTCACATATTCCAAAGATGACCACTTAATGTATTGTTCAATTAAGACACTTTTGAGTAAAAGGGAGTGCTAACCAGACAGGACGATAGGACAGCAGGAAACTAGGACTGTCCCAGGAACAAATGGATATATGGCCGTCCTATTTATCCCCCATGAGCGGGTATATTAGACAAATACACAAATGATAGCAACAATCATCATTATCCACATAACAAAACAATACAAAGCAACTGCCATAAACAAATTGCTTGGGAGTCCCAAGGAAGGATAAAGTGATTCCTATGGGGGAATCACAAAGAAATTCGTGGAGGAGGGGGAATTTCAAAGAACAGGATTTCTGCAGGGAAATATGGAAGGGAAGTTTGTTCCAAATAGAAGGAATTATGAGAGCAAAAGGCAAAGCCAGAAAGCATGGGATATGCCAGGGGAATGGAAGCAATCTATCTATCTATCACAGTGATCTGAAGGGCTACCCTTGTGGGGAGACAGGGAGGTGAATTGAGACCACAGTGAAAAGTGCATACTCAGCCCAACAGGCAATAGAGAGTCACCGAGGGGTCAGAGGGCAGTAATAAGACTGCAAAGGGCTTTAAGTAGCAGGCTAGTGCCAGAGAATCCAACGTAACTTTTACAGAAGAGTCTTCTACAATAATACCCGTAAGTGTGAACCATATCAGCCAGCCTGCAGATATAAACCTTCATGACTGATATAAACCTTCTATTAACTTATGATATAAACTGCTTTCCGACAAGAAAAGAAAAGTTACAGACATTGATATCCGAAGCCTCTCAAACCTATCTTTACTCTCTGTAGCGGGCAGTTCTCTTTCATGGGCTGGGTCAAGCAGTATTTCTGCCAATTTTTCATCATAAGTCTTTTTATAGGAATTCTGTTGCTAGAAAGTAGCTATCACAGAAACAGAAATGAGAGAGTTAAATGTTCAGAACTGTCCAAGCTCAAGATAAAAACAGAAGACACAGCATTTGAGGTAAAGGAAAAGCGGGTTAGAGAGAGGGGAGGGGTGAGTTTCCTTTGAGGATGGGAAATTGAATTTTGCAGTCACAGCTCATGTTAATTCAAATCCTTCTACCCCACACAAAAAAAGCCTGAGGCAAGCTCACCGTTAATAAGATTAATTATATTTTTCCCCAAAATTAATTTATAGACATTTAAAAGATTCCATAGAAAATTGCAGGGAGGGGAAATTAAAAGAAAATATTCCAACTGCTTTCAATTTTTATTCCACATATTTGACTAGATAAGAGCACATGCCCTATAGAAGAATGTCATTCTAGAGAAAACTATTAATATCAAATCTTTCCGGAAAAGGTGGACAACGCTGGCAAAGCAATCTCATTTTCAGAGGAGAATGGCCCAACAGGAAGCCAGTGCTCTGGTCTCTCAATACAAAGTCAGGAATATTTGTAAACAGAAAGCACATATCCCCTTTGTGGAGAGGGTGTGCCCGGCTCTTCAAAACATAGTCCCTGGTCAGTTAAGGACATAAATGAGTGGGAGAAAAGGCTGATCTAGAAAAACGGTTCTTGAATTTTCAGCTCATGGGTTTTTAGATCTAGAAAGGACATCCAGGAAAAACAAACAGGAGGCAACTTGAAGAGGTTTCCCCTGGGCTTAGAGCTTTCAAAAAAGATAACTGCAATTAAACGGGACCCATCAAATATGCTTAAATGCACAAGGTCATGCATCTATTTACACCTTTGGAGGATGAAAGGGAACCAATTCATTATTGTGAAACCTGGCAAATAAAGGAGAATCAAATATTTGTCTCGTCTCTCCTAAATGAACTGTACCACGGGGCAATCAAAAAGTAAATGAGGGAAAGCAATTTTTTATAAAAGTGTTCCACCTGATAAATGAAAAAACAATAGTCCTAATTAAAATATCACCATTTGACCAACCCCAATAAATAAATGAATCTAAGCATTGAGCCCCAACAATTGGTAACATTACAAAAAGAGGTCCAAATACAAACTTCCTGATGAAAGACACTCCTACAGCATTGCCAAAGGAACTGTACCTGAGTCTGACCACACCTCCAAATCCAGCAACTGCATTGTAGGGAACACAAGAGACAGAGGAATACAGTGCAATGTATCATGAGTATGCAGTCAGAAAAATCCATGAAGTTCTATGAATGAGTGAATATCCCTCTTTTATTGGTCTGGTAAAATCTTCTATTACCTTTATCACCGGATATAGACTTGGAGTGGCAAGCCTGGCTACCGCCATTGCTTGATGCTCAGCCTCCCAACAGCAGCAGCGAACAAGGAGCGCCAGTGGGCCAAGTAGCTGTCTGATGCGGGCTGATTGCATTTTTATATCTACAAAGGACATCCAGGAAAAACAAACAGGAGCCACCCTGAAGAAGTTTCCACTGGGCTTAGAGCTGGGCTTAGCTGTCTGATAGGGGTTCCCTTCCAGCACAGAGGGGGCCAAGATTTGTCCTCACTGGAATATATTCTGGATATGGATTTGCCTTTCGCAAGCACCACCACCCACATACTTAGACAAGGCCTAATTTACCATCACAGTACCCCTCACAACATTTTTTCTGACCAAGGCACTAACTTCTCAACAGAAAAAGTATAGCAACTGGCTTATGACCGTGAAATTCTCTGGTCCTGCCACATACTCCATCATCTAGAAGCAGCTGGCCTAACAGAATGGTGGAATCACCTACCAAAGAGAGTCACCAACTAGAAAATAACACCTTGAGTTTCTGGCACAATGGTACAAGGTGTAGTATACAAAGTCTGTCTGGAAAAAATCCAGCCATTGTTAATACAACGAGAACAGTTTGTGCGACATCGATGTAACCTGGCAGCCAAGGAAAATGGGTGGGAATGCACATGTGTGAACAATGATGACTTCACTGTACTAATCAGTGGGGGCAGTAGATGCCATTGAGTGAGCATGTATACTATGTGGTCATCACATTCAAAATGACTTAGCGAGTAGAGCAATGAATCTGCATCAGATTTTGTGTTTAATTTGAACATTCCTCCACTAAAACTATTTGGATGATTCAGAAGGCCGCAGCTATGGGCAACCGATGATTGGTAGCTTCATCACGACATTGCATCCGCTCATGCATCACGTCTCATGCAGAGCTTTTTGCACCAAATCACCCAGGTGACTCAGCTCCCCCAACAACCCAGATTTGGTGCCCTGAGACTTCTGGCTTTTCCCAAAATTAAAATCACCTTTGAAAGGGAAGGGATTTCAGGCTGTCCATGAGATTCAGGAAAATACAATAGGGCAGCTGATGGCAATTGGGAGAACTGTGTGAGGTCTCAAGTGCCTACCTTGAAGGGGACTGAGGCATCATTGTCCTATGTACAATGTTTCTTGTATCTTATATCTTCTTCAATAAATGTCTCCATCTTTCATAGTATATGTCTGGATACCTTTGGACAGACCTCTTATGCTTTGAATCAACAATCCATACAAGGTGTTATTTCTTCCATAACTAGACTTCCTGGGCCTGGGAACAAGGGCTAAAATTTGAGGGTCTGCTCTTATTATTATACCTAACAATATAAGCACAAAATTGTTGTTTCTTGTCCTTGCAATTTTGGGTTCTGTTGGTTCCCAAGGAAAAAAATATTTTCTTTGCAGGCACAATAATGGTTCTACTGGACTAAAACTTGAGACTAACCTCTGGTCACTTTAGATTCCTGTGCCACTGAACCAATATGGACAAAGAAGGGTTTTACTGTGCATACTGAAGTGACAGGCCCCACTTACTAAGATGACATAAGATTGCTGCAGACAGCGGAGGCCTGAAGGAGGATGTCTGTGACCCAAGGATTCTCCGAGGCTTCAATTACGTCCATGTTCAGGTGTAAAGTTAACAGTAGATTTTACCAGGCCAATAAAGGAGGTATGACTAAGAACAGACTCTTCAGGAATGAAGATTTGTGTCAACCATGAGATAAGAATCCTTATAAATCAAAGGGCTAATTAAGGGAAAAGGAACATGGACATGGATAAGAGAAGGAGAATCTCTAACTACAGATACAGATTTATATATATATGTAGACAGTGTATCTATATTTATAGCTATCACTACAGCTAGATAGCTAGATACAGAAACAGAGACAGACAGAGGAGATGAGAGATAGAAATATAGACACAAATTATGGTCTTCTGATCAGTTACAGAAATGAGGACTGTAGTAACTTTGTATACTGTCTTCATTGTTTTATATGTACATATTTGTATGTAGAAATTATTTTCCTCCTTTTTCCTTCCCCTATATGTCATGTAAGGAGTGTTTCTTGATAGCTTATTTTCTAACTTAGTCTTTGGGTTATAAAATATAAGATTAGGTCTAACCTATGAAAGAAATTACTGTCACTCAAATATGAATGCATTAACTGATGGAACTTTTTTCCTGTGTCTATAAGGGTTTCTTTTTTTTTTTTTTGCTTAATCCCTTCACCTTTTTCACCCAGCCTCCCAACCCGCTCCTCTCTGACCCCTGTCAGTCTGTTTTCTGTATCTACAAGTCTGTTTCTATTTTGTCAGTTCGTTTTGTTCATTAGATTCCACATATAAGTGAGATCATATGGTATTCATCTTCCTGTGACTAGCTTATTTCACTTAGCCTAATATTCTCCAGGTCCATCTATGATGTCACAAAAGGTAAGATTCCTTCTTTTTTATGACTGAGTAGTATTTCACTGTGTAAATTACCACAGCTTTTTTACCCACTGATCTACTGATGGGCACTTGGGCTGCTTCCAAATCTTGGCTATTATAAGTAATGCTGCAATGAACATAAGGGTGCATATATTTTTTTGAATTAGTGTTTCAGGTTTCTTCAGATATATTTCCAGAAGTTGAATCACTGGATCATAAGGCGGTTCAGTATTTAAATTTTTGAGATAACTCTATACTACTTTCCACAATGGCTGCACCAGCCTACATTTCCACCAACGGTGCAAAAGGGTTCTCTTTTCTCCACACCCTCACCAACACTTGTTGTCTGTTGATTTATTGATGACAGCCATTCTGACAGGTATGAGGTGATATCTCATTGTGGTTTTAATTTACATTTCTCTGATGATTAGTGACATTGAGTATCTTTTCATATGTCTATTGGCCATCTGTACGTCCTCTTTGGAGAAGTGTCTATCCAGGTCTTTCACCCATTTTTAAACTGGATTGTTTGTTTTTATGGTGTTGAGTTTTATAAATTCTTTGTAAATTTTGGATATTAACCCCTTAGACAGATGGAACTTTGTACCCCCCTTACCAGGAAAATGGTAAGAATGCCTTCATTTGGGAAGGGGATCATTGCATTATAATGCTTCTGTTGTTGTTTTATCAAGTTCATGGGTGGGTAGAGAGCTGTGTGTGGCTGTGGAAGAGAAAAGCCATGGCTGTTCCCAATAGTGCCTGCTTTTGCTCAGCTCCACGCTCACTCTTCTACGGAGCTTCCTCTAACCGCACATTCCTCAGACTAACGCACCAGCCGGTTTCCCACAGGGTTCTATCAATTGGGGAGTAGCGGGAGATTGGGAGGCAAGAAGAACAGAGAAGCATTTTTATGTTTTTTTGGATTTCTGGCAGTGCCTGTCGTGGCCATGACAATGACGTCACCGCTGGCTGATGCGGGCCGAGGGCTCCTGTGCAGGCACCTTGGTTCTAAAGCAGGAGGGGACTGCGAGCCACCAGAAACAGGGACTGGTTTACACTGATGTGCCCGGCTTAGGGCGGAACCCGCAGTGCACATGTGCTGGTTTTGTTTTGTGATGTTCTGGGTAAAAGATGCAGAGCAGAAATTACCATCTTAACCATTTGTAAAATATACCTTTTGGTAGTGTTAAATATGCTCACGTTTTGTTAAACAGCTCCCCAGAACTTTTTATCCCACAAATCTGAAATTCTATAACCATTAAATAGCAACTCCCTTTTCCCCTCCCAGCCCCTGGTACCTATCATTCTACTTTCTGTTTCTATGAATTTGACTACTTTAGATAAGTAGGCATGTGATTTTTCTCATTTACATAATTGAAGAATCTCAGAGTTGAAAAAAATTTTAGAAAGAATCTAGCCCCGGGTCTTGCCCAGTACATGAGTCCCACCACTTTCTGTTCAGTTCCTGACCATCAAATCTCTGCTGGAAGAGTCCCAGTGACTGCCTCAGCACAGTGAGCCACGTGATGGGTGGACGCTTCTCACGATTAGAAAAAGAAACAGTTCTTCCTTCCATGAATCTCAAATGTTGAACTTCTACCCATTGATCTTGGTCTATTTCCAGAACAAAACACATTCCCTTCATCTTCCAAAGTTGAAACGTTTTGTGCTTTTTTAAAAACATGTTTTTTATCACGTGTTTTTGCCTGTCATGAGACAGCAGAAGATCAGGAACACAAATTAAGAATATCAACTGCTTTTTATATTCCACACTCAGCAACAATAGAGCAAGAAGCCCGAGGTGTCCGTAACAAAGGGAAAGCCAGCAGAATTCAGGAACTAAGGAAAACAGCTTGCTCCTGAGGCCTGTTGCACATTTAGGCCTTTAAAAATAAATATTCCACCACATGTTCACAAGATTACTGAACGTTTCTCATTAGGTGACTACTTATCTCTTTAATAAACCAAAAGATTCTCGCTCAGGTAGTCACAATATTTATCATGATGCAAAGACTGTCACTAATGAAATTTCATTCACAGAAGCCCATCAATTTGCAATGATTCCTGAAGTTACAGAGGCGGGATACGGTCTCGTTCTCACAGCATTTCTAGCAGCGTTCACGGCAATCCCTTCCCCAGATAATGGCATGGAGCTATTTATACTGTTGCTATAGAAATGTAACCAAAAATAATAATAATAAAGAATTTGAAAAACATGAAGGCTATGACAAAACATCTCTAATGGAAGATCAGAGGCTGGACCAGCCACATATGAGAACTTGACTCCATGGGGCTGCTGCCTCTGTTGTATGTGTTACTTGTCTTGGGCAAATATCATTATCTTCTTCATCGTTGCTAAATGCACTCAATGTGTCTTTGATACAAAAGTGCACTTAATGTCACTTAAGAAAAGAAATGTAAAAATAAGTAAAGGCCTGAAAGCAATAATTTATATGCAATAAATGTCCATTGCAAATAAACATGCAAAAATGTCCATCTGTCTTGTCATCAAAGACAAGACAAAGACTATGCAAATCAGAACAGCATAGTCTTCTGTCTCAACGAGCGCAGATATGAGGAAGCAATACTCTCAGGACTGGCAGTGGAGGTGTAGGTTGGTGCAACCTCCCAGAAGATTAGTTTACCAATAAATAGCAGCAAACTTAAAGATATTTGTATTTTTCCTCCAAAACATTATTTGCTGGAATATAGCCTAAAGAGCTGATGAAAAAAATGGGCACACAAAAAGTATTTTAAAGGATTTCATAATTTATAATAACAAAAAATTGAAAACACCCAAAATTCCAAGAAAATGATTAATTAAATAAGTTAGGGCTCAACCAGAAGATGGAATTCTATGCAACCATTAAAAAAAAACATTATATATCACTTACCTGTGGTAAGCTCTATTCAAGCAACTTATAAATACATAAATTCATTTAATCTTTATTATAATCCTATGAGGTAAGCATAATTTATTATACCCTTTTTTTTTAATCAAGAAAATTAAGGCACGGAAGTTAAGCAACTTGCTCAAGGAACTTTTTTTATTTCCTTTTTTAACTTTCTTTTTTCTAATTTTATCTTTTGCAATTAGCATCTATTACTTAAAACATTTGTATACAAGGATGATCTCAGTGCCGTCACATAAGTATTCCTGATAGGCCACTGCCCTCAGCCTAGAACTTGAGAGGATCCAATTTGTAACACGACTATGGGACCACCTGAGTGCTTCTCATCAATGACCTCCTTGAGGACCACGAAATGCAGCTGTTGTTTTTTTAATCTTCATAACAACAAAGAGCAAAGGACCCAGACCTGAACTGATAGGACTTTGTAAATAAAAACAGCTTATAGCAATAAAAGATTTTTATTATTTCAACACCTGAAGTTTTAGAGAACTCAACCTGTGTCCAGAAAAAGTCTCTTTACTCCCTGTCTTCATCCTCAAGTCACCTGAGCATGCAGATACTTAAAGTCACAAACAAAATTCCCAGCCGGGTGAGGATGCTGCTGCTTATGATAGAGCCTTATGCTCAGATGGCCTTTGCCTTTCTGCCCCTGGACCTCCTCCATGGTAATTCCCCACTGAATCCATGCTGAGATTTGCACTGCCTCCAGGAAAAGGGCAAGTGAGATGTGACAGAAATGAACGAGCAGCTACCTACACAGACTGCCTACACCGTGCCTAAAGAAAGCAATTGCCTAGGGGTCAGCCAGACAGAGGTGATAATTACATCCTCTCAAAGAACAATCCCTGCTCTGGGTAAGAAATGTTTCTCAAATATGTCCTGCATGGGGCTTGCAGAGTCTGTAAGAAACAGGGCGTGCCTCCGAGCCAGCAAAGGAGGCTGCATCAGCTGTCATCAGGATCAAGCCCGTGGACCGCCTGGGCAATTTCCACCACCTGCCTTTTGGTGGCCTGAATATCATTCCCTGGCAGGCAGCAAAGCCTAAGAAGCACTGAGTGGAGGGGCTCCAGATTCTGCAGCGTTCACCAGAATAGCACATAACTCCTTTCTGGTGGCGTACCTACATTCATTAGTAACCCGTTCCACAATTTCTTAAATTCCCTTTAGCAGTGTTGCTGAGAATCCCATGGGCTCCAAAACCGCAATGACTATGTTGAACAAAATCTAAGAGGACCCCCATGATTCCCTCCCTCAGGTGTACCAGTCTTGTAAAGTTCCCCTCCCCTTGAGTGTGGGTGGAACCTGTGAATATGATGGGATGTCATTTCCCCAACTAGGTCACATTACATGGCTAATGAGGATGAAACAGCCACGCCATCCTGGCCAAGCGGGGAGAGATGGGGAATCAGAGGGACGCACCCACCCCCACTGGCCGGGAAGAAAGCGAACATCTGTGTTGCAAACTGCCTGTGGGAGCCACTTGGCAAGGAGCTAGAGATGGCCTCAAGGAGCTAGAAGTGGTCTCAGCCAACTGCTAGCAAGAGAGCAGGGCTTCAGTCCCACAAGTTCAAGGCAATGAACCCTGCCAACAGCTAGTGAGCTGGGAGGACGAGCCTGAACCTCAGATGAGATCACAGCCTCTGCCACCACCTTGATGTCAGCCTGTGGAGACGCTGAACAGAGGACCCAGCCAGCCAGCACTGCACTCCTGACCCCTGGGAACAATGAGATAATAAATGTGGGTCATTTGAAGCCCAAGCCCCAGTGGTTATTTGTTCACAACAATAGAAAATTAGTACAATGACTATGCTGGTGGCATTGTCAGAACACATGTGACTGTTATTCTCTCTCTCATTTCCAGGGGCTTCAGGAGGAATTCCTGTCCATAACATTCACCCTTAAGGAACCTGCAGGAGAGCAATAACTAACATGTGTATACTAGTTTAGAGCTTAACTTTCAAAGACAACCTCATCTGAATTTTATACCACTAATCTGAGCAAGTCCAGGCAGTGGTGATTAGGAACAAAGATTTAGGAGCCACACTGCCTGGATTTGATTCCTTCTCCTCCTGCCATTTACTCACTAGATGAGCTCAGGCCAGTTCCTTGACCTCTCTGTGCCTCACTTTCCTCCCTATAAAACAGAAATATGATAATTCCTATCTCCTAGGAGTTTGTGAGGATTAAGTGATTTTACATAAACTCTAGTTCCTAGTAAGCACTGTGTTTATCATCATCATTGGTAGTATCTAAACACACTAAGAAAGCAAAGTTAGCTTTGCTCGCTTCCTGCATTAACAACACCCTGCAAGAATCGCAGCTTAAGGTTTTAACAGGCTCTGCAATGGTGAGCCTGTGCTTTATACCGAAGAAAGGTCACCTGCCATGGGGAAAGAACCGGCCCCACCCTCTAGCTGTTGTCCTGAGGGAAATGGGAAGGCCACGGGCAAGACTGACTGGGTTTCCTACATAGCCCAGAAAGAACCACGTATCCATGGGTGAACAGGACTGTGGTGGCTTCCTTTCATGGCCTTATAAACAGAACCTTGGTTCCAACAAAATTCTGATTAGAGATGAGAACACAACACAAATGGGTTCCTGCCACTATAATTAGACTCACATGCCTGTGCATCCCACAGTCTGGAGCACAGATGGGCTGCCCATGCTTTGATGCCATGTTGATCCGCTCCAACAGGTGTTCCTTCCAGGTAGACTTGGCAGGGGTAAAGCCATTACAAGCATCTCTCCTAAATCCTTCTGGCCTGTTGCAATGAGCAAGAGAGGGTCGGAAATGCTGCCAGATCCATGTGTGACAAAGAAAATAGTGGTCTTGTCAGTGGGACTGCTCAAGGTAAGCTGCCTGTTGTACCTTCATAACAGAGACAAACTCATAAAAGGATGCTGTCTAGTTCAAAGAGGACCCCACCAAGCCGGATGGGACATATCCGGATGGGATATGTCAGGGCTGCTGTGGTCCAATGGTGGTATTTTGGTTCTTGGGCACGTGGTTATACCCAGTAGAAGTATAAGGGGCAGTTAAAGGTATATTTTTCCCAGTGTAGTTTTTGCCCCATTAAAGTACCATCGACCAAGGGCCTACTTAGGCAAGGGCCCTTGCCTGTTTTATTAATTTTTCAATTTAAGTTTGAAAAAACCATTATTGGTAGGGAAAAAGAATGTGAGCCTCTAGTTACCTGCGGGTTGTGAGTTTGTTTGTTTGTTTGTTTCGGTGTAATAAATGCCCCTATTTTGCCCCCAGACTGCGTGTGCGCAGTCTTTGTGGCACAGAGAGAAACGTGCCCTCTGGCACATCTCTTAGGTATTTTTTAGGTATTTTTCCAGCACTCCTTCCCAACAACAAATCAATCACAGATCAAAGATAAAAAACTGTAACTAAAACTGTGTTACCATGTCTCCCGGTTACACAAAGGCATATTGGCTTGTTCAGCAAAGTTTACCTTAACTTACACTGGGAGATGTCCTAGAAGATCCAAGAGCCAAAGGAGCCCAGCTCAAACGGCTGCAGGGTATGTGCCCTTGGCATTCAGGGCTGTCCTCTAAGTAAAGACAAACCTAGATGACTTGCCTTTTAAACTGGGTGCAAACCTACAAAAACACCAAATAAAATCCTATCCCTGGGCTGTATTTGGCCTGGGACCATAGTAATGACCCCTGACCTAGAAGCTCTTTCAAAAGCCAGTTTGATAGAGGGAATGCAGATGGTCCCCTGTCCCCCAACCCCAGGTAAAAGCATGAGGAGCTCAAAGAGAAAGTTGAAACCACTTAAACGTCTTTCTAAAATTGCCAACCTAGCTGATTTGTGAGCTCAGAATTCTCCACTTGGCTTGGCCTAGAAGTCCAAAGGGAGGCTGACCTCGCACACCGGTTGAGACACAAAAGGCCGCAATCAAGGGGAAATGCCTCGGCTGCTGGCGCCCAATTACCCTTGATAACTTCATCAAAGAAAAATGTCTCCTCGTTCTAATCAAAAAGCCCAATCACCCACTATGAGTAGGTTTCCAACCATTTAGCGGCAAGCTCCACGAATCAAGGCATTTCCTACTGAGCAGAACGTCTGTCAAGTAGGCTTCTCCCTGGGAGGAGTTCCCTGATATAAGCTCTTGAGAGCACATTTTGCTCTAGCAAAGCTTGGTCCAGGCCTAAGAGTACACACAGTCCTCAAAGAGTCTGGTCTATTTATTACATGCATAATGGGATGTCAACGTGGAAATTCTCTCTCAATTTAGAAATAATAGACCCCAAAGCAGATTTTTAAAGTTAGCATCCAAAACTAGTTCGGGGACTCAGTTTGCATACCTACAACAAGAACATCAAACTCAGGGATGAGAGAAAAGCAACCAAGAAAAGTATTTGTGAGGAGGAACCGTGACTCCCGCACCGTGGAAGTCACAGAAGAGTGGACTGAAATCTTACAGGGTGGGGTGGACTTGAGCTGGGGACACAGGCTCCAGGAGAGGTGGCTGTGCGGACACTGGATGGGCCCGCATTCCCAGGGCTCATCAGCACAAAGGACGATTGCATGTTTCCCATGGCAATGGAGCCACTCACGGGAGAGCTGGTGTGAGGTCACTTTAGGTCCTGTCTTCTAGTGCCTTAGACTAGATGCTGTATGAGACCTCAGCAATGAAAGCCGTAAGTGACTCCCAGATTCCTGAGGGTGATAAAAAAAGTAAATGAAGAGTCGGAGAAGAGAGAGTACATCACCTGCATCAACAGAACTACAGGGGAAAGGGTCTCATGATCAGGGCGGGAAGTATGGGAGGGGGAGGTGCAGGTTAGCAAGCAGCTGTTCTTCATCTCCATCTTAAACAGAAAATGGGAAAAAAGAAAAAGAAAAAGCTTCGTGTGTTGCACTAAGTCAGGCTGGAGTTAGAAGGAAGGCTTGGGAGGAGAACATTTCATAACGATTCATTTTCTTTGCTTCCCTGTTCCTACCCAAAGGACAAGCCCAGCCAAAGAGAAGACAGCTGGTGGCAACTCCCAAACTTCAGGACCCATTACATCTCTGCTGGGAAGAAAAATCATCCAGGCATTTGTTCAAAGACTCTCGTTTGCTTCAAATGACTGAAGTGAAAATGTTACCAGAATCTCTAAGCACCAACACTTGGAATTTCAACATATTTTCACTTACTTGCAGCCAGTTATGGCCTTCATCTGAAGCAGAACGTTTTAAACAACATATGGAAAATTGCTACGTGAGTTATTTTAAAAGAATTCTTCTTGAAGAATTTAAGTCAGAGTAGTTAAGCCTGATAAACCACTAGAAGAGACAGAGAATAGGAATTTGAGAAGATGTTTGGAGAAGCTGTAATGTTATTATTTACAACTTTAAGTGATGAACAAACTCAACTCATTAAAAATAGTTAACCCATGTTAGGTAACCTGAAGATGCACAGAAATGGGTCCAGGAAGAAAGGAATATTTGGGAAACCGCTCCTCCAGGCTGCGGGAAAGGCTGGCATAGCGCCCGCGGGCACGGGAAGGAAGAGGCCCTACTTCGTCCCAGACGGAGTAAGCAGGGAGAAGAGCGGTGGGTGGTACGGCACTGCTGAGTGGGTGTTTCTATGAGTTATTATAGAAAGCATTTTCTTGGCCCATCAGAAGAGACCCCAAAAGGTGTCCAAAGACTTGATTGGGTCACATTTAAGAAGGACTCCTATAACATTTATGGAGAATATTTAACATCGTGGTTAATAGCATTGTTCTGGAGCAGGTCTAAATGGGCTGAACTCCAGCAATGCCAGTTAGTGGCTGTGTGGGGCTGGGCAAGTTACTTGTCCTCTCTGGGCTTCAGTTTTGACACCAGTAAAACAGGGAGGCTAGTGGGACCTACCGGGTAGGGTTCTGTGAGATGAAAATTCAGTGTGTGAGTACATGCTAAGTGCTTAACAAGACACTTGGCACAGCATAGATGCATTTAAGTTCATAGGCCCCTTGGTAGACAACAGTTCTACAAAAAAGAATGAAAAAAAAAAGGAGAAATTCAAGGCTCAAAAACATTATCAACTGTTCGACATCACACTCAGCTCTGAGTCCCTGCCTCTAACCTCAGGGCTTTCTACCATAATCCACTGCTCCCACAGAGGCAAGGGGCCCGTAACTCAAAGATCAACTTCAGTTTCACCTCCTTTTGCTATTTGGGGCTGTACTCTGATGGCAAGGTCGGTCACTGAGTGCCTCTCGCAATGCTGAAAACCGCCTTGCTCAAAGGCGCCTTCAGTGTCACATGATGATTCTTGTCCACTGGCCCTGCAGACGGAGAGTCTTTCTCATGGTTCACCTCTCAGCTCAACTTCTTCAACAGCTCTGTGACCCTGAGAGCAGCACCTTAACCATCAAATTGGCAAATTCTTACATTTTATTCCTTATTACGTAACTGAATTACAGTCCCCTCATCCATGTGAGATATATTCCAAAACCCCCAGTGGATGCCTGAAACCACGGAGAGTACCAAATCCTGTCTGTACTACGCTTTTCACCTAAACCTACAATAAAGTTTAACTTATAAATTAGGCACAGTAAGAGATTAACAATAATAAGTAAAAATTAAATAGAGCAATAATAACCATATATTGTAATAACAGTTAATGGGAATGTGGTATCTCAAAATATCTTATTGTACTGTACTTGCCTTTTCACTTACAGGAAGCACTTTATGGTTTCTCTTTGGCATATCAAGTTGCCAGCATCACTACGCTTGTGCTTTGGGGCCATCACTAAGACTACTAAGGGTGACCTGAACACAGGCACCAGGATACTACAACAGTCCGAGAACTGAGATGACCAGTGAAGAGGTAGCACAGACAGTGTGGAGAGGCTGGACAAAGGGACGAGTCAGGTCCCGAGTGGGACAGAGCAGGACACCATGAGATTTCATCACACCGTTCAGAGCGGTGCACAACTTAAAGCTTACACATTTTTATTTCAGAAATTTTCCATTTACTATTTTAGGACAGCAGCTGACCATGAGTGAGTGACACTGTGCAAAGTGAAGTGGAGGACAAGGAGGACCGCTGTGGTTTAGCTGTTCTTGTCACCCTTACCAACAGCAACGGGGCTCAACCATCCAGCTGATCCTCGAATTTTATCTACACCACAGGCTTTTAAACACTCTGTCCACAGCCCCTGGAGGAAAAAATTCATTCCGACTTGGTACGCCCATACATATGTCTTTGAAGCAAACATGTTATAATTCAATATTTCCCCTTAATACAAGCAATATACTCTGGTATTTTCCATTCTATTTCATTCCATTTCAATCTTTAAGTGCTGGTCATGACCACCTGATTCTAGAACACTGAGGAGGCTTGAACGCCCACAATTTGAACCATGCGGAGTTGCCGTGTTTCTGCCGGCCATGTCTGGGAACTCACAAAGACACCCGGTTCAGTTTGCCAATGCCCGTCGGGCCTACAACATGCTAAGTATTGTGCTAGAAATTAAATGTTTCCATGACTTTCAATCTATATAAGGCATTCCCCCAAATACTTTAGCATGTGTGATAAAATTATTCCTGATACCCTGTAAATAAGCAATGCCATCATTAATTTTGCATGCTTACATTAGACCTCATCCACCAATACTTTAGAATAATTCACCACCGGGTTATTTCCTGATGTTGCACCAAAGTATCTATAAACTCCACTTCACTGGCTAAGAACAATAGTTAATAAGGCCTCTCAGCACCTTAAAGGATTCTTTCAAAAAACGTAAACTCAGCCCACTGCCACAATGATACTGGTCCTTCCTTTGCTGTATCCAGCCTCTCCTTATCTGTCTAAGCTTCTCTGTCAGAATCCTGTGCTGATTGCCTTACATGGTAGGCAATGTTTGCAGACTAGAAGCACCATTGTAATGCATTCCACTTACCCGGTAATTTTACCAGGTAAAACACATCTGATCTTCAGGCCACGTTTTTATTGTTATTATTATTACTATTACAGCTTTATTCTAATTTATCTCACCATGAGTATTTTTTAACTGTGATAGAGGCCCTATCTGATACACTGTTAAATCGCTAGTTAGCTAATATTTGAAAGATAACTCTTCGCTTGTGAGTGTATATGCCGTTGAGGATATTCCACAGCAGCACCGTCCAAGAGAACTTTCTCGATGACGCAAAGGCTCTATGTGTGCACTGTGCTGTAGGGTGGCCACTAGCCTCACGTGGTGTTGAGCTCTTGAAGTGTGGCTAATGCAACTGAAGAACTGAATTTTTACTTGTATTGTAATCAATTTAAATTTAAAGAGTCACATGTGGCTAGCAGCTACTATGTAAGTGCAGATCTAGGGCATTTATCAGAGTTCATACTAAAAACCCTGAATGCTCCTGATGGTAAAGAAGATGATAATGAAAGTGCCATTTATTGAACATTATCCGGGATCAGGCATTGCCTATGCCCTTTTTATACGAATTATATCATTTACTTCTCACGGCAATTCTCCTGGTAAGTACTGTCAGTATTCTTCCCACTTTTCAGGTGAAGAAACTGAGATCACACCACCGGAAAGCCGTAGAACTGAGGTTCAAGTCCAGTGCTGTCCCCAGAGCACAAAGCAGCACTCAGTTCCTTCCCACAACAACCCTCTGCCGTGCATGTGTCTGATCCTAATTTCAATGAATAGGAAAAGGAGAGTAAATGAATTTTTCTCTATCCTTTTAAATAACTCCTCACTTAGTGCCCAAGACTGGCCTCTAAAGGAAAGAAAATTCTATGACTAAGGACTCTCCTAGTTCTTAAAAAAAGAAAAGTTTCTGTGATTAACTAAAAGGCGTGAGGTCAAGAGGTGAACTAGAATTCAAATTGTATTTATGGTCTGGAGAACCTGCCCACTTGAAGATATGATATTATCTTTACACTTACTTAAGATTTATTCTTGCCTGCTTCTGAGATGATTTGAGGGGGCTTATAGGTTAAAATATGTAAGGATCATAAAAAAATCACAGAAATCATTTGGAAAAAAATAATACTATTTTAATTAATAAAGATTTTTAAGCACCCAATTTCTTTTTTTTTTTTTTTAAGATTTTATTTATTTATTTTCAGAGAGAGGAGAAGGGAGGGAGAAAGAACAATGTATGGTTGCCTCTCACATGGCCCTCACTGGGACCCAGCCCGCAACCCAGGTATGTGCCCCGACTGGGAATCGAACCGGGACCCTCTGGTTCCCAGCCCGTGCTCAATCCACTGAGCTACACCAGCCGGGCTAAGCACCCAATTTCTGAGACAAAGATTGACAAAACCTTTTTAGTTCAGGCAAAATAATTATAATAATAATAATAACAACAACAACTAATTAATTAATTAGGTTATACTATTGTTCTCTGCTGTTTTGTTTTTTTTTTTGACAAAGAAATCGATCAAACTGGTGTGCAGGTTTCCCTAAAGACACAGGTTGCTGATGTAATTCTCATCTCTCCCCCCATCAAAGCAGACAGTATTGCAGGAACACGTAATTCAGTAAAGGCGATTCTCTGAGGGGGAAGCATCCTGCCCAGCCAGCACGAACACAGGTCGTGGCTTCGCTGAGGGTCCCTCTGCATGACCTTTTCCTTCCATCGTTGCTGCTGAACACTCAGAGACTGGGCTGAGGGGGTTAGGGGCCCCCTCCCTTCCAGAACAGAAGAGTAGACAAGAGAAGTGGCCACTTGGCCCTGTGAGCGCACTCTCTCGTGCCAACGAGGGAAATCTTTGTAAGTGGGGAACTGCCTGTTGCCATTTACTTGCCACTGAGCTAAATCTGTGTGTGTGTCAAGGGTTTCACTAAACATTCTTCTCTGTTCGTGGGTTTTAGCTCTTCATGTACTTTCTCATACCTATTTAGAGAAGAGAAATAATCACAAAAATGCACACACACACACACTTTTTCTACTTTGAAACAACAACTTCCATGGGATCTCCCAAGGAGTGATGCTTTGTCCGTATCAGGTCAGACACTTAAAGGACTTCGCTGCTTCTCACCCACTTCTTCTTTACTACGTGCCTCAAACCCATGGCACAGAGTTAGGTTACAGAGAATACAGGGTGCGAAGCCTTTGACAGACTTCATGTGCCTCCACTTCCATGGGGAGATAAAAGGAAAAGTTTATCTATAATTCGTACGCTTATAACATGTTGAGGAGCTTTATACGCCTTGATTTAATCTTCACAGAGGGAGATCTTTAATCAGTGGGAGTTGTGATTTTTATCTCCATTTTAAAGATGTCTGTATTGAAGACCTGTGTACCTGGCTGGCCTAGAACGAAGTAGCACTCAACAAGTATTAGCTGACTGGCTGAGCATTCGTTACCCCCACTCCTCTTTGGTTACACCATAACTTGTTTTAAATTGGAAACTTGAAAGGAATACAAATTCAAAACAACTTTCCGGTCTTTACCAAAGGATCACTCCTCCGTCCCGACACTTACAAAGCCACAACAGCCTTCTGTCCTTCTGAGTAAGAAGGGACTCGTCACTCTCCTGCAGTCATTCTTCCATCCCATTGTTATCCACCCAGTTCAAGAATCTTACAGCACAATGCAAACAACAGCAGAACACGCATCCTGAAAACTATGCCTCTTTGTTATGTAACAGGAGGTGAATTACTATTTCTTCATAAGTGGGTTTGAGAGTTTCAAAAATGAATGAATCTTAACAAGAAGGGAAATAGATTAAGACCTAGCATTGCCATTATCCCATTTATTTCTTTTCAGTTAATAGACTTCATTTCTTAGAGCAGTTTTTGGTTTACTGAAAAATTAAGCAGAAAGTACATTCTCCCAACCCCCACGTGCCAGTTTCCCCTACTATAGCCATCTAACCTTAGTGTGGCACCTTCGTTACAATTGATGAGCCAATACTGATCAATTGTTTTTGAAGCTCACAGTTTACATTAGGGTTCTCTCTTTGTGCTGTGCATTCTGTGGGTTTGGAGTAATGTACAAGTATAATGACATGTATCCACCATCACAGTACCATACAGAATAGTTGCACTGTCCCGAAATTCATCTGTGCTCTGCCTAGTCATCCCTCCTTCTCCCCTAACCCCTGGCAACCACTGATACTTTTACTGTCTCTATAGTTTGGCCTTTTCCAGAATACCATATAGCTGGAACCATATAGGATATAGCCTTTTCCCAATATGCATTTAAGGCATTATCACAGAATAATATCCTATGGCACAGATACACACAGTCAATCCATTCACCTATAGAAGAACATCTTGGTTGCTTCCAAGTGTGGGCAATTTTAAATAAAGCTGCTGTAAATATTCATCTGCAAGTTTTTGGGTGAACATGTTTTCAATTCATTTGGGTAACTATCAAGGAATGTGATTGCTGCATTGTATGATAAGAGTATATTCAGTTTTGTAAGGAGCTGCCAAACTGTCTTCCAAAGTGGCTGCACCATCTTGCATTCCCACCAGCAGGGATGAGAGTTACCGTTGCTCCACATTCCTGCCAGCTTTTGGTGTGGTCAGTGTTTTGGATTTTAGTAGTCTGATGGTACCAGGTTTTTTTTTTAACTGGCAATTCCTAATACAGATGAGCCCATTTTCAAATGTTCATTTGCCGTCTGTACGTCATCATTGGTGAAATCTCTGTTAGATCTTTTGCCCATTTTTAACTTGTTTTCTTATTGGTTTTAAGAATATGTGCTCCTTTTTTCATTGTTTTAAAAACACAAAGCCTTTGTCTCTATTCTGTTATGTAATTCTCTCCTTCCTTTTGTCATCTGGGTACTTTAACCCACTGCTGCTGCTCTTCCAGTGCAGCTGAGCTCTACATGGACATCGGGGCTAACCCTTGTCCTCAACAGCACTGAAGTCCCGAGGGCGATAAAGAGAAGGACAACCGGGAGAGATCATGGCGCCATCTCCACGAAGCCTTGAACAGTCTCGGCCCACAGCCAAACCACCAGAACACAAAAATCGAACACCACATGTGCACTGAGGAATCAGAATTGCGGTGTGGCAAGTTCACACCATGTCCCATTATTTCAACATTTTTTAAACAGATTTCTGGAAGGTATTATAGCTCTAGAGTTTTCATTCCAAACAATGAGGAGTTATGTCAAAAAAGAAATTTCAACAAAAATGTCAGTAAAGCAGGTCTACAAATGGACAGAACATTTCTAAACTGAACTTGCCAGATAATTATATCCACCACAACTCTTCTATCTAGAAAGAAACTGAATTTCATGTTCTTTGGGGTTTTAACAGCAGCAAGGTAAATGGAAAGAATCAGAAGTGCTTTATGAAGCTATATAAAGAACTATTTTTTTAAGCATTTCATGGTTGGCAGCTTAAGATAATTTTTTTTTTAAGGAAAAGGTTTCTTAGTTCTTCTGACTTGTTGATAACATATACCACAGATCTCAGTAATTACAGCAGATAAATCCTGGTGAAGCAGTTGAGAAGATTACAGCCTAAGAATATCAAAAAAGAAAAAGAAAAACACTCCCACTGGGTTCTGCCCTTTTTGAGCTAATGCATTTGGGTCTAAAAAATCACAGATTACAGAGCTCTATTCACAGGCTCCCTCCTGAGGGCCTGAGAAGCAGGCCCACCTGCCACGACAACCCAGCGATGGCAAGTTTGAAAGCGTCACGTTTCTCCCGTACAGTGCTTCACTGTCCTCCCTTGCATTGCCTCGGAAGGAAAAGAAGACTTGAAGTGGTTAAATCCACACTTAATCCAGGAACTTTATTTTGCTTAAAGGCTCCTGTCTGTGCCCTTGCCTGCTAACTGGCTCCAACACTGACAAAGCTGAGTTGCACCAAAGGTATTTCCGCATTTGAAACTAAACAGGGGTGGGCAAACTTTCCCTGTAAAGGGCCAGAGAGCTACTATTTTAGGCTTTGGGGGCCCGAAGTCCCTGTGGCAACTACTCGGCTCTGCAGCTGTGGCGCAAAAGCAGCCACAGACAAGACATAGAGGAACGAGCTTCGGCTGCGTTCCAATCAAACTTTATTTATGGAAACTGAAATTTGAATTTCGTATAATTTTCACATGGTATAAGCTATTATCCTTTTGATTTCTCAACCATTTGGAAAGTGGGAAAACCATTCTTAGCCTGAGGGCCATACCAAAACAAGCATTAGCCACACTTAGTCACAATGTAAACAGGAGTCAGACTTCCATTCCCATCATCTGTGGAATCCTGTCAGGGACAAGCTTCCCACTTACAAATATAAAGAACAATGCACCCGGGAAACTTCTGATATACGTGTTTTAAAAGTCATCGTATGTGTTATAAACTCATTTCATACGTTCTATGAAATTCAAACACAATGAAAACATGGTGATTTCTTCAAAATCTAATATAATATAGGGTCCGGTAGAAGTAACACCTCCTTGAGTGTGGTTGGTAGGGTACATGAATGTCTCGCACGAGATGGACAGCAATTTGAACATTTCACATAAAATATCATGTGATGTGCTTGAGTATGATATTGTTATGTTACAGAATTACATTCTTATGATTTCATAATAAAAGATTTTGTAACATTATTGGTGCCGGACCCTATACATCCTGTCAAAAATAGGAAATTTTAAAATATTAAATATTTAAATGCTAATATTAAATATGAATATAACATTCTAAATATTTAAAATTGGGACATTTAAAAATATTATCTCTTCTTAACTGGCCATTAAAAGTGGCATGCTAATAGTACTCGAAGTCCTAACCAGAGCAATTAGGCAAGAAAATGAAAGGCATCTAAATTAAGAATGAAGAAGTAAAACTGTCACTATCAGATGACATGATTCTATATATAGAAAGCCCTAAAGACTCCACAAAACTAATTAGAACTAATTTTAAAAATTCAGTAAAGTTGCAGGATACAAAATCAACATACAAAAACCTGTTGCATTCCTATATACTAACAACAAACTATCAGAAAGAGAAATGAAGACAATGATCCCATTTACAGTCACACAAGAAGAATGAAATACCCAGGAATAAAGTTAACAAAAGAGATGAAGGACGTATACACTGTAAGACATTGTTGAAAGAAATTGAAGAGAACAAAAATTGAAAGATATTCCACGTTCACGGACTGGAAGAATTAACATTGTTAAAATGGCCATTTTACGTAAAGCAATATACAGATTTAATGCAATCCCTATCAAAATCCCATTGGCAATCCCTATCACAAAAATAGTTTCACTTCCTCCTTACCATCCCCAAGTCTGGGATAGAAACCTTGCCCACGTGCCACCAACTATGATAGAGAGCACTTACCGCATCATATTTTAACTTCTGCTTAAGAGTCGTTCTTCCACCCACTAAACTCTAAATTCCTGGAGGGCAAGAACCTGACTGCGTTCATTCATCCATCTGACAGATGTTTATGGATTCTCCAGCGTACAGTGCACTGGCAATACCATGACAAACATAAACAGATGAGATTCCATCCTTGGACAGGTTACAGTCTAGTGGAGGAGACAGGCATCCATCAAATAAGTACAAAATTGCAACTGCAAAGCACTGTATACACAGGGGCTTTTGGAAGCATTGACTTAGGCAGGAAGTGCAGCAAAGACTTCCTGAGAGGTAGTCACTTAGAATGAGGCCAAAGTGGTTGCGGCAGCAGTTATCCAAGGGAAAGGGAGAAGCAGGAACCCTTCCGCAGGGAAAACCACACATTCCAAATTCTCAAGAGGGAGGAAGAAAGCCGTATTTGGCAAACTGAAAGGAGGCCAGTGGGAGAGAACACAGAAGCCCAAGCTGAGGAGCCTGGAGGGAGAAGAGGCTGGAAGAAGTGGAAGGGGCCAATCATGCATTGTCCCCTTGCAGACCATGTTCTGGAGCCTAACTTGCCCCTAAAGGCAGTGGGTGCAGCTGTAAGGGTGACAAGATCAGACCTGTGGTTTGCAGCAGTCGCTCTAGCCGCAATGCAGGGGACAGCTTAGAAGAAGGCTGCAGTGAAGATGGGCAGATCATTGGGAGGCAGTTGCAATAGCCAGCCGAGAAGTGACGAAAGCTGGTTCACACCAGACCCCCGGTGCCTTGCACAGTGCTTGCACAGAGTCAGCTCTCCGTAAGTGTTAACTGAAATGAAATGCTTGTTGAAATGAATGAACGGTACCTGCTATAAGTAAGACGAGAAAAGGAATAGCATGTAAGAGCTGAGATCTCAGGGGTCATAGGACTCTCCCAGACTCAAAAGGGAAGGAATAATATGGCTCAAAACAAAATGATATGTGTCAAAATTATTAAAAAAAACAAAACACTGATGGGTGGAAAAGCCTCATTAGGCTTCCTGGGACAACTTGTCAGCCCCGATACATCAGTTTCTCCTTCCAAAACTACTATATGTAAGTCATCCCTCCTCGTTACACTTAAAATAAGAAATAAATAAGGACTGTCTGAGCCACGAGGCATAGCCACTCCAGGATGCAGTGCCTGCCATTGAATCAAGACCTATGGGAGATCTTTTTTTTTTTTTAAGGATGAAACAAAACATGAAACTGTGGTGCTGGGCAACTCCAGAGTTTCTAGAACTTTGTGACTACTTTATACATTGTATCCAAACCACAGCACAATGAAAAAAGAAGAGTAAGCTTGAAAAGTTTAATTTTATGTTTTTTCCTTTAAAATGTAACAACCCACAATCATATATGAAAAATGTATTTATAAATTCCTACTACATTTCAATGATCTTCAATGAGTCCTAACCCCTAAAATGTTCCTTGTCTGCTAAGCAGGGTAAAGGGCATGAGTTTGGAAGTATAAAGGAGGTTGGATTAGGCAAACCCACTTTGCATAGAAAAAGGGAAAGACTGAGAGATGGAAAGATCTGGGAGTGGAGGAATGGATGGTGGAAGGGATAGGAAGAGATCCAGTCACTGATAAGCTAAAAATCAGAGACTTGGGTAAAATAACTATTGGGGTTTGGGGGATAGTGGAAAAGCCTACAGGGTATGTGTTATAACTTCCAATCCCACCTCAACTCCATTATGAAATCTTTAATAAACTCTAAATGGATTCTGTGGGGGGAATGCAAAGAAGCACTAAGTCTAGTTTCATGGCTGGCATGAGGCCGAACAGGGACCGCCGAGAACAGCAGCAGTAGGGGTTATTCTTGGCTGAAAGAAGCAATGGATTATGATCGACAGCTGGGGGCCCAGCGTGCTCTGCCTTCTCCTCTCTGCAGACCTGCCAGTCCACAGAGAGTGTGTGTGTTCCAATCTTCTTCCCTCCCTGCCTTTGGGGAGGGTGCATCTCATTCTAGCACTGCCTGGGGCTGAGAGAGGGGAAGGAATCTGCAAACCCACTTAACCTCAAGATTAGGGCCTGATAAAAACTAGACTGAAGAATGTGGCCTTAAATGTGAGGTTAAGTGGGTGTGCAAATATATATTTTTTTGAAAAAAAATTTTTCATCCTGTGTCTCTTTCTTAATTAGTTCTAAACTCAAGCAGGAAAGAAGAGTGTTATTTATGGAATCCCTCAACTTCTGACCTCAACATCTGCGAGTATACTGAAGAAAGTTTATAAAAATATACAAATAGATACTTAATAGAACTTATGTGTAAGTGGCTATATTTTATGGTTTTCCTGTTAAAACCATGTGTGTTGCTTTCCCTTTCTCCAGCCGCCTCTAAGGTGCTCGGTCCTTCGGAGGAAGCTAAGGCCACCTTGAGGAGAGGCCCTCACTTCATCCGGCAACTAGCCTCACTCCCAGCAGCGCTGGTGCAGCGCTCACCCACACCATGGCCTCAATCTCAGCCCTCCTACAGTTCCTAGGCTGTTATCCTGCACCATGAGGAGGGGACAGTGACAGAGGGTAAGATCAATGCCCTCATTAAAGCAACTGGTGTTAATGTTGAACCTTTCTGGTCAGGCTTGTTTGTAAAGGCTCTGTCCATTGTCAACCTGGGAAGCTTCGGCCGCAATGTGGGTGCTGGTGGACCTGCCCCAGTGGCAGGTGCTGCACCAGCAGGAAGTCCCATCGCCTGGCCCCTCCACCACGTTTACCCCGTCTGAGGAGTAGAAAGTAGAAGCAAAGAAAAGAATCTGAGGGGCCTTGTGACGTGGGCTTTGGTCTTTTTGACTAAACCTCTTTTGCAACACATTCAATAAAAACTGAACTCCGCAATAACAACAAAAAAAATGTATTCCTAAAGTTTTCAAACTCCAGCCACTACTAAAAAGTAACTGTTTTATTTTACATTTCCACCTGTGTTGATAGGTAGGATTTAATTCAAGTCAGGATGCCTCCCACACGCATGCTCTCTCACCATGTCCCCAGAGCTTTCTCCACACCCTGATATAGTGTTCTTCCCAGTTCAGGTTAAAATTCCTTCCCTTGACTCCACATTTTCTACACTTATTTCTCAGATCCACCTAACATTCACTGACTGACTTCTCCCTTACTGCTTCCCAGCAGTGAAGTATTAAGGGAAAAATATTTTTTGATAATGATAACCTACTTATACTCAGGGTAGTTTGCAGCATGAAACATTTGGTGAAGATTGGATTAGAAAAGGGTATGCAGTTTATGGCCAAGTTAAAGTCCATTATTGTTCATGATAAGTAGTCGATAAGTATTGTCTGTTGACCATTTGAAAATGCATTCTAGAGCAGACTAAGGAAGATGATTTCCCAGCTAAGAGACTTAACTGTAGGGACTTTAAAACAGCCATCAAGGTCTCCTTTTAAGACATACCATCTTCAACTGGGAAAGCACCTAAAAAGGGTTCTCGGGTCAAACGATGTTGTTAGAAAGGAAGGAGCAAGATGCACTGCTACTTCACTATAAAGGAACACTGCGTGCACCCTGGATGTACCGTTCAGGGCTGTGAATGTGAATTGCTCTATTATGGCAATGCAATGCTAGCTTCTATTGAAGAGCAAGTCTATTGCACCAAAACTCCGATGATTCATAGTGGCTTAGCCCCCAAAATCTGTGGACCAGTGACTGAGAAAGGTAAGCTAAGTAAGAAAAAGTAGAAAAAGAAAATGGAATTCTCTACCCACCTACACCTGTCCCTGTGGCCAACATCCATTTTATCCCCTACAAAAGAGAGGAATTACACATCTAAAATAGTCAGTCAACTGAATTAACTCAGCCACTACACTTTTTAAAACTTGGGCCTCTACTAAAAGCATCTTTGTTTGATTTTGCTGTATATACATCTCCATTTCTCAATAGCACTTTCTCCCTCACTCCTGGCCATGGTGCTGCTATGCTAGGCTTTCTTTTTAAAACTGTATTTTGCCATGTATAAGGCACACTTTTTGCCCAAATTTTTGAGGGAAAAAATAAGGATGCGCATTACACATAGGTAACACTAATTTCATTACCGGTACATAAAATTCCTTGTATCTTGTAGCTGTTGTTGTGTTTTGTAATTATTGGTTACATAAAACTTCTTGTACCATAGTGTGTTCAAAAATAAATGCTAAAATTCCTTAATAATACAAAAACCAAGTATCTAAATATTAATAAATAAATAATTGGCGTAAAATTTGAAACAAAAGATTTTTTTCCAGAGTGCTTTATACATGGCAAAACATGGTATTTCTAAAGCAGCCTGCACACTCTCAGGCACCCCTGCTATCTCTGTGGTAGGCAGAATAATGGTCCCTGAAGATTCCCTAATCCACAGAACATGTGACTATGTTATTTTACATGGCAAACAGACTTTGCAGATGTAACAAGGCTAATGCCCTTGAAATGTATGGATTATCCTAGATTTCTCAGGTAGGTCCAACCTCATCATGAATCCAGGCAACCAGACAGGTGCAGCATGAAAAGGCCACCATCCACCATTGCTGGCTTTGAAGATGAAGAAAGGAGGCACTACCCCAGGAATGCAGGCAGCCTCTTCGAGCTGGAAAAGACACAGAAACACATTTCCCCCTACAGCCTCCACAGAGATATGCACTCTGCCAACACCTGATTTCAGCCCACTGAAACCCACATCTACTGAGAACAATAAGTAAATTTATATAGTTTAAGCTACAAGTTTATGGTAGTTTGTTACAGTAAATACAGTCACATATGTATTCCCTATACCTAGAACTTTCTTCCCTACCTTGACTCCCTGATAAATGCGTTGTTCCTTTAGGTCTGCTCAAATTTCACCTTCTCCATGAAGACTTCCCAAGGGCAACCCTCTTGTCAGGGCAACCCATCCTCTTTGCCCCCAAATCTCTTTACATTTATGGCAATTTAATATATTTTGATTGTTGTTATAAACAGAACCCCATCGCCTTCCCACACACTACCTATTCTTGACATCAGAGACCATGCCTTTTCATCAAAGCACAGGGTCTAGCATATAACAGGTATTCTCATGGGATGAAGAAGGGAGAGAGAAGTCGACGGATTAAAAAACTGAAGTCTCAGGCTTGAGTTCTAAAAGAAGCCAGAGAAAACATAAAAGAAATCAGGCTATAAAAATGTAAAACAATTAGTAAAATATCAAAATATGATCTAAGCACCCATTTTTCTAAGTTTTCGATATGCCATGAATCATAGGTTTGCTACTGTAGTATTTGGTGTGGGGGGGGGGTGTCATTGAATAAGTATTTAGTGATCTCTTTAAAATTACCAACAACTTCTGGTCAAGATGGCAGCACAAGTAAACACAGCTCACCTCCTCACACAACCACATCAAAATTACAACTAAAATATAGAACAACCATCACTCAGGGTGGTCAGAAATTGAGTTGAATGGAAGACTGACAAATGTGGAATTAAAGAAACCACATCCAGACTGGTAGGCAGGGCAGAGACACAGAACAGGCTGGTCCCACATCCACATGTGGTGGATAAAAATTCGGGAGGGGTTTCTCAAGAGAGAGAAGTCTCAACCCCACACCAGGCTACCAGCCCAGGGTTCTAGTGCCATGAAGATAAATCCCCATAACTTCTGGCTGAAAAAACCAGTGGGGATTGAGTCAATGGAGGAAAATTCTAGAGTCCTAAGCAATTCCCTTTAAGGAACTCACACATGGACTTACTCACACTCAGCTCCTTTGAGCTCTAGCACCAGGGTAGCAGCTAGAGAGGAACCAGTGGCATATGGGGAGGAACTGGAGTGTCTGGCATCAAGGCAGGAGCTGGGAGACAGATTTATCCCAGAGAGAAATGCAGGCAGAGGCCACTGTCCCTTTTCTGAACACTCTCCACACAGAGTAACAGGCCAGCAGGTGGTTGCCATATCTGAGACTCCATCAACCAGGCTAACACTGTTCACCCTGCCCTGGAGATTCCCTGAGACTGCATCCTACAGAAAATATGGATGACTAGTCTTGGCTAATGCTTTACAACTTCCTAAATCCTATCAAACAAGCAACAGCCTGCCTTAGAAAACCCCCAGCCCCCATAACTTTTGTTAGGTGACCCAAGGTGTGGCACTAGCAGCATCCAGTCCAGATTCATGGCTTGGCTTCACCGAGGTATCTCCAAGCCCAGCACAAGTAGCAGCCATCTCAGATTGTTATATAGCTCATGCAGGGTAGCCCTGGGCAAAACACAGGTGGGGGCTGACCTTGGCCTGCACCACCTGGAAAACACCAGAGCCTGTGCACCCAGTGGACAGCTACAGCACCACCACCCTGCCCCTGTACAGCTGATCCTTCATGGAGGGTAAAGGTTGGTGGTCAGTGGTCACGGCCAGCCCTTACAGCTGACTGGCCTGGCTAAATCCTGCCTTTTGACCTGCCAACAGTAACCAAGGGTCAACTACAAGAGGAAGGGGTACTCAGCCCACACAAAGGGCACACCTCAAGTACCCACCTTGTGTGATAGGGGAGGCTGTGCCACTGAATCCTACAGGACACATACTACATTAGACCACGCTACCAAGACAGGGAGCCACAGGAGCTCTACCTAATACATAGAAACAAATACAGGGAGGCTGCCAAAATGAGGAGACAAAGAAACATGGCCCAAATGAAAGAACAGATCAAAACTCCAGAAAAAAAAGCTAAATGAAATGGAGATAAGCAATCTATCAGATGAGAGTTCAAAACACTGGTTATAAGGATGCTCAAGGAACTTAGTGAGGATATCTACTGCATAAAAAAGATCTAGTCAGAAATGAAGCATACACTAATGGAAATAAAGAACAATTTACAGGGAAACAACAGTAGAGTGGATGAAACCAAGGATCAAATCAATGATTTGGAACATAGGGAAGCAAAAAACAACCAATCAGAACAAGAAGAAGAAAAGAGAATCCTTGTGTGTTATTGTAGGGGATAGGGGGTTATAGGAGGGTATAAGGAGACTATGTGGTAAGTAATGGAAAAAATATAATAAAGATTATATATTTAAAAAAAGAAAAAGAAACACAAATCCAAAAAAATGAGGATAGCGTAAGCAGCCTCTGGCACTTCAAGAGATCCAACATTTATGTCATAGGGGTGCCAGAAGGAGAAGAGAAAAAGCAAGAAATTGGAAATCTTTTTGAAAAAATAATGAAAGAAAATTTCCTTAATTTCATGAAGGAAATAGACGTACAAGTCCAGGAAGCACAGAGTCCCAAACAAGATGGATGCAAACAGACCCACACCAAGACACATCATAACTAAAATGCCAAAGGTTAAAGATAAAGAGAGAATCTTAAAAACAGCACGAGAAAAGCAGTTAGTTACCTACAGGGGAGTTTCCATAAGATGATCAGCTGATTTCTCAAAAGAAACTTTGCAGGCCAGAAGGGATTGTCAAGAGATATTCAAAGTCATGAAAAGCAGGGACCTATAGCCAAGATTGCTCTACCCAGCAAAGATATTCAGACTTAAAGGGCAGATAAAGAGCTTCCCAGACAAGAAAAAACTGAAGGATTTCATCATCACCAAATCATTATTATATGAAATGTTAAAGGGACTTACTTAAGAAAAAGAAGATAAAACTATGAACAATAAAATGGCAATAAATACATATCTATCAACAATTGAATCTAAAAGACAAACTTATCAAACAAGAAGAACGGAGACAGAATCATGGATTTGAAGAGCCTTTTGATGGTTGTCCAATGGCGGAGAGGCAAGGGGGAATGGGTGAAGAGGTGAGGTAATTAACAAGTACAAATAGGTAGGTACAGAATAGCCACGTGGATGTAAAGTACAGCACAGGAAATGGAGTAGCCAAAGAACTTATACACATGGCCCATGGACATGGACAATGGTGTGGGGACTGCCTGAGGGTGTAGAGGGTGCTGGAAGTAGGCAAAGGGGGAAAAATTGGGACAACTATTAACAGTATAATCAATAAAATATAATTTAAAATAAATAGATATAAAATTACCACTCTACTAGTTTGTTAACTATTGGATGGGAAGAGAATACTCTCTTTTTTGTGATGAGCACTGGACTCTCTTCCCCCACTCCACTCAGTCCCAGGTGACAGATTTGGGGTCCCTGGTGCCCTTTAGCCCTTGTAAGGGCTGTGGTTCTCCAACTTAGATCTCCGGGAGGGCTTCTTAGAACAACTGGTCAGACTTGTTCAGAGTATCTGATTCAGGAGACCTGGAGTAGAGCCACAAAGTTTCATTTTGAACAAGTTTCCAGCAATATGGAAGATGTTGGTCAGAGAACACACCCAGGCCTCCGGTTCTGACCACTCCTGGCTTCTCTGGACAGTCCGTGTAAGAAGACCTCTCTCAGAGTCTAGGCACTAGCCAGCATCGGTTGGGCCAGGCCCCAGGTAAATAATGATTTCCTTCCCCTCCCCAAGCACACTGAGGTCTGTCTAATGAAACCAGACCCTCGATTCAGCTTCAGTTTCCTCAGCGCTTAATCTTTTCTAACTAACATCATGACACCCCTCCCTTGACTGAAACACAGAGCCTGATCATTGAAACAGCTCCGGCCTCTGGGAGGCGGTGGGCAGCCAGAGAGCTGGGAAACCCGACAGCTTTGAAAGCAGATCCAACAAGATCACATTACAATTTGGACTTAACTCAATGAGAAAGAAAACCATTAACTTCTCTACCTAGAAATAAAATATTGCTTCTAAATGGGAAAAACTTTTCCAAAATATACTTAGACATTCCCTCTCAATTCTGCATGGCCTGGAAGTACTCTTTACATCTGGAATCAAAGCCATATTACCTGCCTTTCCACGTTTCTCATTGTTGAGAAGGACTGTCCTCCTTCAGAGCCAGGTCAGTCCAGACTCCTCCCCCACAACACACCCCACACACTTTCAATCCATTCCCTCCTCGCCTCCCCAAAAAGAAAACTCAGTGAGATACAGCAGAGCATCTGAGAAAGAACAAGTAGCGTCATCCCCAAAATTACGGTGGGTCACATCTAGCCAGAGCGTAACTACCTACCAAATGGACAGAGGGGGAAGCCAGACTCTCTCTAAGCACTACAGACCTCCCTTACCAATGGACCCCTGGGGTGGACAGAGGAAGATCTTTTATGGCTCTGATGGGCATCCAAGTATGTCATGACTGTGTCACTAGGGTCACCTCACCAACCCTAGATCACTGACATCCTTGAAACCTAGAAAAAAAGGTAACTGACCATTACAGAAAAAAAAAATCCAAATTTCACGTATTCTAAAATGCAATAAATTACTTTTCACACTGCCTGCCACTTGCTATTACTGATCCAGCACTGATCTGGACAAACAAGCCTCACTGCCATCGAGTTAGACCTGAAACGAGCCCTGCAGCTTGAAGGCCTTGGAGAATTGAATGTTTCCAGCCACGTTCCAGCCCGCTCTCCGTGAACCAAGAGCGGCGAATTTTTGCCACTGATTCCCCATAGTCCTAAATTCATAAAACTGAACTTTTCGGGCATTTGAATAATATTTTTAAATGTATTCAACATCACATTCAAATTCCTTTCCCAGGATGCTGTTTTCATTCCAGACCGGCCACCACAGACCTCCACAGTCGGCAGAATTTTCAGACATGCATAAATATAAGTGCACACAGCCGTTTACTCTGGTGAAATTTCACGTACACAGGGGTGTTATTTTTAGTTATGGAGCCCAGTCAAAACTTTGTAGAAGGCAAAATCAAGCAAAAGCAGAATTGGTAGACAGAATGATGATGTTCTTATTTTTTTTTCTTCTATTTGTCTGTTCTTTTTCTAGACATTTGTAGACATGAATCAAGAGAAGTAAATGCCTTCATGGAGGCAGTTTTGATGATAATGATGG
This sequence comes from Micronycteris hirsuta, assembly GCA_004026765.1. NCBI lineage: Eukaryota > Metazoa > Chordata > Mammalia > Chiroptera > Phyllostomidae > Micronycteris > Micronycteris hirsuta. The sequence goes on along the minus strand of PVJI01002000.1, from coordinate 48,309 downwards.
CAAGATGAATAGTCGAGATATTCCCCAACATTTTTGTTCAATATAAAATCCATATGTAGACAGGATCACATTTATCCAGATAACCATGGCTTTCCAAACATGTCAGAGCAAAGTTAGCTTGCCCTTCGGGAGAAGAAAAAAAAAAAACCAAAGCATTCATCAGATACATAAACAGTCAAGCAAAAGTGATTGAAAATCCACTAGACTGCATACTCCCTAAGGGCTAAGACTTGGTCTGTCTTGGTGATTACTGCAGTTCCAATACCTACAGTAATAACTGGTGCATAGTAAATCAACTGGCTCAGCAAAATCGAGGTTTACACTCTCCATTGCATGGCTAACTAATCAATGTGCTAGATCCTATCAGTCAGCCATTGCCACAATAATGCTATGCAGCAAACAACCACGGAGTCTCAGCACCATACAAGAAGCGCTCTTTTCTTGTTCACGCATCTGCTGGTTGGTGGGAGCTCAGTTCATCTGGGTTGGGCTCAGATGGGTTCAGGATAGCTCTCAGTGTCTGTCGTCTTTGGACCAGCAGCCCCTGAGCCATGGTCTTCTCTCAGAGAAACGGAGGAGTGCAAGAGGCCAAGTTGAACCACAAGCTCTTCTCAAGCCTCTGCTTTTGTGTCTATGAATATCGCACGGGCAACAGCTAAGTCACATGGCCACCCCCAGCACCCCTGGGGACAGGGGCATGTCATCCTGTGGAAGCGGGTGGGAAGAGAGGGAGTGTATCCCACAAACCCGCATTTCTAAAACTTGCATAAGGTAATTTCTCTTTAAAGAAAAAAAAAAATCCTCAAGAACCTCTGGGGTTGGCCAAAGTTATTTTTATTATAATTCACTTAAATATATAGAAATACAAAATGGTGTATAGACATGTTATGCTGATGGTCTCATACCACTATACAAACAAATATATAAATTAAACTCAGACAAAACTGCAAAGCCAATAAAACAAAATATCATTCATGCCATGTAAAGGACTATGTCATTTCACTGACACGAGAGCGATGCTTTCAGTTTGACTGCGGCACTGGCTGTTTCAGCCCAGCCTCCCTTCCATTCACCATGCCTGGGCAGCTACATGCTAGATGAAGACCCGATTTCTCAGTTTTTCGTCTTCCAAAGAACAGCGCTCTCTGCTATCGTTGATGCAAATGCACTATTTTTACATCAAGCCTGCTTCTATATCCTGCTCATTAGACCATGACAATTAGAGAATTTCTCCTCAGCACCAATGCTGCAGAAAACCCAAAGGCACCGAAGTGGATGAAGACGCCCCAGTGCTGTGGTATCACACATTTTCAGATGATCCAGAAGAAGGACTTATTTTTAAGATCGTTATTTAAATGGAACCTCGAATGATGCCATTCTCATTGAGAATCCCCCAGAGAAACAGACCTCAGCTGGAGAAACGCGGAGCTGGCCCACACTCTCCAGCGTGTGGCTTCCTGACCATCATGTACTGTGAAGCCACTCAGTGCAGCCCTGTGTTCTGGGATCCACAGCTCCATCTGTTGCCTCCTTATTGTTCATTCACAGCTGCTAACACGTCTGCTACAACCCCAAGCCATGCTCTAAAAGCTCAAACATACTCTTTTTTTTTTTAAAGATTTTATTTACTTATTTTCAGAGAGAGGAGAAGGGAGGGAGAAAGAGCAATGTATGGTTGCCTCTCACATGGCCCTCATTGGGGACCTGGCCTGCAACCCAGGCACGTGCCCCGACTGGGAATCGAACCAGGACCCTCTGGTTCCTAGCCCGCGCTCAATCCACTGAGCTACACCAGCGGGCTCAAACATACTCTTGATAAACTATCTAAAACTAAATAGGCCAGAGAGATTAGTAAGACGGAGGCCTGAGAAATACAACATTTCATTGTCAGGGGTGGACATCTCCCAGCATCTGTCCTACTAGCACCCACTGGGACTACCCTCCTCAGCCTGGTGAACCTTCTGGTAAGGGGATGGGCAGAATGACCCAGCCGACTCATTCTTCCAGGAATTTGAATCTCCGGGGGAAGTATACCAGGGTGGAAAATGACTGTTACAATTCATCCTGATGTTAGTCCTGAAAAGACTATCCCTTCGTTCTCCAATACTGAGAATCCCAGAATTGCCCAGGCTCCTTTTTGGGGCCAGGTTATACACACCGCACGCTTTTCCTTCACTCTGGGAGCTGCCTCATGGCCTTCCAGTGGATTCCTTTTTGGTTTGAATTGGTTTCTGCACACCGACTGCTAAATATTCCAACATGAATTTCTAAACATAAACAATCTCAAACAAGGCAATGATTACAAGAACAAATGCAACTGTGTTTGCCTTTAGATTCCCAAAACAGAAGTGATCTCATCCCCAAATGCTGTTTATGCTGTATATTCAGCTGTCGAAACTCGGAGTTAACCCTTCCTCTTCCATCCTCTGGCCCGAGTTCTGGGAACCCCCCACCAAGAGGCCAGAGCGCTGACAAAGGTCACCCCCCACACTGCCAGGGCAAGGGTCACTGGGTGCTCATGCAAGACAGGTCTGGGCCCCTCAGACGCGTGAGACTGGGGCAAGGAGGGCTGAGGAGACCAGCAGACTGCTCCTCACGCCTCCATAGCACAACCAGGCTCAAGTCTCCCAAATACCAATAATGCTGAACCACTTCATATTTTTTCAGTCTTTGTATGAACGCTGCTCTCTCTACCCTTCTTGGCACATTTGTCAAGCCCTTCCTACTTCTATGACGGATGCAGATCAAAAAACAAACAGCATCCCAGAGAGAGGGCACCTTGGGGATAGGGACTAAGTCTTACTAATTTCTAAAATCTCAGGGTCAAGCACGGTACTTACTTACATGCAGTGCGTCTGCTCAATGAATCTGTTCATTGTACTGGATGATTGAATCAATTACTCAGTCAATCCAAGGATATACACAGGCACTGCTGGAACGCCATCACCATCATCATAATAATACCAAACACCGATACGGCACCCACTCTGTGCCAGGCACTGTTCTAAAACTGTTCATGTATTAACATTCAGTTCTCATTATAGCCCTGGAGGTAGTCACTGTCGTCGTCCCAATTTTACAAATGAGGAAAGAGTATAGAGCAGTTAAGAAACTGGCCCAAGGGCACCCAGGCAGCAAGTGGCAGGGTGGGAATGCAAACCCAGGCAGTCCAGCCCCAGAGTCCCTGCTCAGGGCCACTGTATTGCACTGTCTCTCACATGACAAGAACATGTCAGGCCAAGTCCACCACAATGCCTGGAGAGCAGAGGTCTGCCTTTATCCCCCACACACCTGATAGAGCAGGTGCTGAGAGTGGCTTAAGAAGGACCTGTACCCATCTAGCAAAAAAGGAGGAAAAAAGAGAGAGAAAAAAAGAACTCATGGATATGAACAACGGTGTGATAATCGCAGTGGGCAGGCAGGGGGCTGGAGGTGGAAGAGGGTGTGGGGGGATAAATGGTGGTGGGAAAAATAAATTAAAAATAAAACAAATTAAAAAAAAAAAGAGCATGCACCATTCACTCCTATTCCTTCCAGCACCTGTTCTAAAGGGACTCGAGAAACAGTGGAGGAATAAACAGCTGCATGTGTAAATTCCAAACCCATTGCATCCTGAATTCCTCAGGTTCCTACCTAATCTTGTCCCCATTACTTACCACTGTTAACCACGTCCACTGAGAGACACTTAATGGTAGAACACACATGAAACCAAGGCTGAAGGGACTCTTGGACAACTTAGCTTTGGTTAACATGAGAATATTTCCTATTTTCAACTTTATGTCTAAAAATACACAAAAGGAAGAAGATATATATACTCTTCTACGGGGTGATGATGACATGATGATTTCGAGAAGAGGCTTTTCACAAATTGTGGCTGAAGATGGGAACTGAAACAGGAACAGCGACATCCGTACTCTCATTAAGAGCGTCGCTAACCAAAGAAAGGAAAAGCTAAATCAAAAGCATGCAGCACAAATTAATAGAACTATCAGAAGAGCCTTACTTCATTGTTCATGAAATGCAATTCGACAACTTTTGAGCTGTACCTGTCAGCTGTCCCATCGCAGTAAATGGACAAGCAGCTGCACAGCTGCTCAGACCCGAGCACAGCGGCGTGGGTGTGGGGGAGAAATATATATATAAAAAACACACACATATGCCTTAGCAAGCTAACCATTGTCTATAGCAACTAAAATGAGTTTCTGCTGTAGTGATGATATGAAATGCACAAAAATTACATAGCACACAGAAACTAGCTCTCCCTCATGGATGTTTGAGCCAGTGGGCAGAGGTCAATGATTTCAGAGGGAAGTGCCCTTGCAAAGTGCCCAGCAGAGAATGATTCCCTTTACGGAAGTCCCTGCTTTATTTTTTGTTCTTCTGTGTTTCTTCATCTGCTCATGTATTCGCTCATTCAGCCACAGTTTATGGAGGACCCAGGCCTGCTTCAATTTGAGGTATCGTCTGTGGAGTCCAACCTATGATAAAGTATCGGTCTCAACAATTCCTTCTTACCCCAGCAAACAATCAATAACCCCCAGGCCATGGACTCCATGGCACCTGGCAAATGAAAAAGCTAAAAAGCAGAAGGGGCTTTGAGGTCTGAAGGGAGGGTGGCGAAAAGAAGAAAGAAACAGCAGAAGAGATGCGCTCCAGACCCAAAATAGAAACTCAGAGCGGCTGCAACAGATTTCAGTCTGCTGATCTGAGAAGTCACCTTACTTCGTCCTGACGGGAACCAGGGAGGCACTTTTTCATCTCCGTCTGTGGCTTCCCACTGCCCCATATGCAGGCCTCATCTCCCGATGAAGCCCATCTGCAGGCCGCCTGTGACCTCCGGGACGTGAGTGGGCAGGGACAGAGCGATAGTGGGTGAGCCAAGGATGTGAACAGCTCCAGGATCCACTCGAACCCCTGTCCCAGCCACTGGCAGGTCCCCAAGGAATGCTGGCTTCAGACCTTTGGGAGGTTATTCCTTCATGTTCAAAGGCATAAATATAAAGTCAGAACCTCTGCTGTCACCAAATGGGAAATACCAAGGGCGAGGGCATTGAGCCTTTTGGAGCTTGGCTTTTTGCCCCAATCCCCTGCCTCCCCACTCCCCGACCTTGCCCCCAGTTTTAACCTCCCCTGTACTGTAGGCATTCTCTATGAGAGCACCAATATATAAACACCATCACCGCCCTCCCTCAAAGCTAAAAATCGGACCATTTCCATCCTATCGCATTTCTAAATAGATGGGTTCGTGGGGATTTTCTTAACAGTTTTTAATAATTTTATAACTGCATACAATTTTATAACAACGGATGACTCAGTTATTCATGGGAAGACAACTAGACCCTTAGAGAATACACCAGGATTCTTTTAAACTCCTAGTTTCACCTTCCTGGGCCCAACACGTAGTTGCTGACAAGTAGTAAAATGAGTCATTTTTCTTCATGCTCCCTTTTCCCTGATGAGGAGGCCAAGAAACACAGAAATGATCAAAATGCAGGCATCCCAGGGACGTGCAAGAAGAAACATCACAGGTCTCATGTTTGGAGTTATCACAAGGACATTAAACCAGAAAGAATTCTTGTCCCAAGAAGGCGAATGCCCTCCTCACTCACCCTTCCTAAAATGTATTGGTTCCGGTTTCCTAGGACCTTATTCATTAGCTACGAAGATCAACATAAGCTCTTTGCCCAAGATGAGAGAGCGATTGTGCCTCTAATACCATCTTGCAGTTCATCAAGGCTCTGATCGGTAGTTCCAGAATCAGTGAGGGGCACGGTGCTGGGCCTGGAGGACGCACCCCAAAGAGACAGAGTTCTGCCTTAATGAGGCTTGGGGCATAGCCAGGGAGGCAGCCATTAATCACACAAATAGCTACTTAATTACCATTGTGACATACTTTTAAAAGAATACAATTTGGGAAAAACCATTTCCTTTCAAGACTTGCAGTGAGGGAGGAGAGGGAAGATCAGCAGCAAGGCAGGCACGTGCCCACAGGTTAACGCCTGACTGCATGTCTGCAAAGGAATCGTGTTCTGGGAAACATCAACATGACCTTCGCACCCAGAATCATCTGTGCAAGATGCACAAATTTATATCAGATTAAAACTTTGGGGGAAAAGTCTGCAACCAAGGCATATGTCAGAGAGTCTTTCTGTGCGCAGCCCCAAGTGACGAAGGCGGCGTTGGCTTGATGCTTGTCTTTGATGTCGTGCTTTTATAGCTTGGGTCAGCACTAGCTTCATCCCCTCTGACTTCCTCCAAACTCTGCCTGTCCCCATCTGCCCCTGGATACCTACCCCCAAGCTCATTTCTCCTAATTCCAGCAGAAGCAATAACTGATAATATAGTTATTCGGTGATAACAGCCTGGTTGTTGGAATTATTTGCATTTTAAAGGAGAATCCAAGAAGACTGAAAGAAATTCTTTCAGATTCTAGAAATCAATAGGATAAAATGTTGCCTGCCTGACCTGTCCAATGCTGTCTGAGAGAAAGAGTCCCCCAGACTGTTGCTCATGGAGAAATATCTCCACCCCATGAGTCGCATCTCATATGCACAATCCCTGAATTATCCCCTTATTTCCATTTGTGTTTATTTCTAGCACACCGGTCCCTGGAGCACCTCAGGTGACAGAAAAACATGTGGAGCCTTTTTTAAATAAATATTTTACTGTTGTTCTACTACAGTTGCCCCAATTTTTGCTCTCCTCCACACAGCCCACCCCCACCCCATTCCCACACTCAGTCCCCACACTGTTGTCCATGTCCATGGGTTCATTCACACACACTCCTTGACTAGTCCCTTCCCTTACTTTCCACCCTTAACCCCCTCCTTCATCCCCTCTGGTCACTGCCAGTCTGTTCCTTATTTCCATGCCTCTGGCTCCCTTTTTTAAAACAAAAACTGAATCTAAATCTGGAGACCATGTCAGGATATAAAACACAGATCAGATATCATTGAAAAAATGTTACTTAAACATTTAACTCTCCTATTGCTTTTTTTTTCTCATCCTTCAATTGTGTACTTTTAAGTGATAAAGAATCGGTCTTGTCCTAAATGTACACCCACACACACTCCTGTCCTTATGTGAACTTGACCTAATTTCCTTTAAACAAGAACTTTCCAGGAAGATCATCTGGTAAACTACCACTAAGAGCTATTTCTCTGAATGACAACTGCCTCCTGATACCATACGACACTGTTATATTTGAATGGTGAAACAGTGTGAACCAGATTCAAAAGTCAAACAGACACCTTTATAAGGCAGCCTAAGCAGCGTCGCTTGTACCCCCTCCTCACAATTAGAGGAATTTGAAGCTGCAAACCTCATTCAAGATGTTTTTGCATTAACACACCTCACAGTCTTGCGGCAGGAAGCAGGAGCCCCAGGAAAGAAGGAGCAGAAATGTAGGGGATAGAACCAAACTGAATCACATCTAGCAAACAGACTTCCCCTTCCATATTATATGGGGGCCTGTCTTTCCCTCCTAGTCTAGTAAGACTTTTCCATCTGGCTTCACAATGCCAGAATCCCCTTCATCACATACTCTACGTTTGCTCCGTCCTGTTGAATTGCGTGTACATTCCCAGTCCTCCGGTTTTATTGGTCTTGTTCTACATAATTGGTTTTATCTTCTGGTGCTTCACCCACAAACCCACACAAGAACTAATTTTGTGGTCTGCCATGATCCAAAGCCCGAACTGTTGAAAGGAGCCAGAGACAACACGGCATGCTTTCCTATGCCAGGCGCACACCATAGAGGTGTGTCGGGTTCATCAACAGGCTGGACACCGGCAGACAGGCCAGCAGTGGTCAGGCATGTCTCACACCCAATTTAATCCTTCCTTGGCTGCTCAGTGAACCCAGATACTTTGTTTCTACTCCCCTCAGATACACTCCTTTTCGTTCTTCTCTCCTTTATTCCCAGTCTCATTCACTCAGGGGGTTACAATTACAATCATATGTTAATGACCCCTAACTCTACCTATCAACCCACCAGACCCCACCCTGAGAGCCAAATCCATATTTCCAGGCGTCCACTTGACATTTCCATTTGAATGTCTCACAACATCACATATGGGGGTGGGAGGGGCAAAAGTAGGTATATAGTTGTTCATATGGAAAATAATACAATAAGTAATAAGTAGTAATGCAAGAATAAACTCTGTTTCATGTACTCACAACTATAAACCTACTTTTGCCCCACACTGTATGTGTGTGTGGATGTGCATGCAAAAGCCAGTGTGTGGGTGTGCATGCACATGAGTGGGTAACTGGCTTGTTCAAGATCTCAAAGTTAGTGATGCCGCTGGGACTGGAGTCATTTCCTAGACCCCCTGCCCAGGCAGCACTAGACTGAGGCCCGGGAGAAAGAAGTTTACCCTGGAAACACCCTACAGAGTGGAGGGCCACAGTTGCACCCATAGCCATTACTCAAATTTTAGAGGTGTCTAGGGAAGGGGACTTAATGATTGAAAACAGGGTCAAAGGGAATTCCTTACACTGCCATCTGTTACACATCTCCCTGTCCTTCAACACCAAGTTCAAATGAAACTTTCTCTTCTGAAGGCTCCCAAGACTAACTGTGTTGTCTCCAAAAAAAATTGACTAGGCACCAGGCCTTGGGCCGGGACCTGAGGACACAGGGGCAGTGAGACTCCTGGCCCTCCCAGGCCCTGTGGTCTCCCCCAGTGCGTATCCAGTTCTTCTCTAGCGCAAACGTTGTTGAGTATAAATATTTGTTTATCTCACTAATCTGAGAGGGCTTCAAGGGTAGAGACTTCTTCATCTCTGTCCCCCCAAACGCTTCCCTCCCATTCCGAGTCAGAGGGAGCATCGTAAAAGGAGGGAAGTGGAAGAGGAAGGTAACAGCCAAAGGTAAATTGTATGGCTTACATCCAACCACAGTCTGTGGGGTGCGGACCACCAGCTCTCTCCACAGTACATGTGACTTTGTGCACAGGGATTTTAAACCAGAGTTTGTGCAAACTCCCCACTCCTGGGAAGTTCCCTGAAGAGAGGAGCCATATCTGATCTGGTTGCTGGAACCACGGTTTATCTCGCTTGCTCAGACAGCACAACGGTCCGTGTACTTCGCATGAATTTAATGGAATTCTAACCCACACATTAGGAACAAGTTACTAGCACAATATGCATCCAGGTGATAGGAAATCGCAGCAGGAAGCACCCAGGGCCACAAAAATGAGCTGCTGAACCAAGCAAGATCAGCTGCATATTAATATTTACAATTTGCAACTTCCTGTTCACTCCTCTTGTCTGCCAGGGCTGGCTAGCAGGATAAGCAATGGCAGTCACCAAACAATTCCATTCAGTAAGTAAACTTCTTTCCTTAACATTTGGAAAATGCCATTCTTTGATTTGGGCTGGGAAACAGAAAGTCCAGCTCATGGAAAAAATGTTCAGAGAAAACCTAGTTTGGGATTCATGGCTGTGAAAAATTCCCCAGCAATTCATCTATTACACCTATTCTGTGAGTGCCCAACAAGGCCTTCCGAATGCTCTGGAAGGCAGCAGGTGGTCAGAGGATGCTACAGCACATTTGTCTGAGGCCCCAGAAGAAACCCTAAAGAATAGGTAGATCCTACATTCCAGACTCAAATCCTGACCAATACGCAACTATGTTGTGGTCTTAAATTCTTGACCAACAAGCCCCTCCCCATCCACCTGAGTTGATAACCTCAGTTCACCTAAATTGGAAAAACCTCTTTTTTCTTATGGGATGAGTGATTTTGCAACCAAAAGAATATTTAGAATTAAAGATAGAGATGAAATAAGTCAAACTTATACTTCGTATTAAATTTAGGAATAAGCTTTGTAATCACCAGAATGCTTCGGATGCATTTGATATTTAAGTGTTTTATAATTAAAGAGCATCTGACATTTAAAAATCTGACAGATTTTCTTTGCAATTTCAATGTAAAATGTATGATGAATTTAAACTTAAGAGCCTGAAAATGAATGCGGCTCATTTAATTTAGTATTTATTCATCTACTTAACAATATTAAACACATTCTTTGTACCCAGAACTGCAAAAAATGTGAAGAAGTTTTATAGCACTTTAGGGCTGAAAGGATCTTGTTCTAAAGAAATTAATATATATGGGCATTTTGGTTTGAATTGTGTGCCCCCCAATTTCATATATTGAAGTCCTAATGCCCAGTTCCTCAGAATGTGACCTTATTTAGAAATACAGTCATTGCAGATTAATTAGTTAAATTAAAATGAGGTCACACTAGAGCAGGGTGGGCCCCTAATCCAATATGACTAGTGTCCCTATGAAAAGAATAACACCTTAATCTCAGCTTTTTAAGCTCCAGAACTGTGAGATAGTGCATTTCTGTTGTTGGAAGCCACCCGGTTCACATACTTTGTCACAGCAGCTTGAGCAAGTGAATACATTGGTGATGTACCTGTCGCCTCTTAGCTCCCAGCCCAGCATTCTCTTTTCTGCCCTGCGAAGCTGGAACTGCAAACAGTCTCACCTACACCCTTGTCAGCTGACTTCCTGGAAGTTTCTTCCGATACAAGGCCCTAGAGAGACTGGGAGGTGGGAGGACAAAGAAGGGACTTCCAGTTTCCCATTTCAGCATCACATCCACAGCAGCGCCAGGCTGGCTCCTGTCCCAGCTTCTCCGCCCACTGCCAGCACCAGCCACCCTGTGTCTCCTGGGATGTGTCACCCTGTTAGTCACACCCACCTGGCCATCAGAATGCCACTGCTGTGTGCCCTCACCAGCCAGTCTGCCCCTCACCTCAGGCCCAGCCCATCCTGCCAGGCCCCGCCCCACAGCTCCTAAGTTCTTCTTATCCTACCCCTTCTCTGCTGGTTTTGCAGCTGCTCCCTGTGAGTGACTCTGGCATTTCGTTGTCGCTCTGTCAGATTTCCAACACATGTGGGGACAATTCTACGCATGAAATCTCCTCTGATTGAAACACCTACGATGATTTGGGGTTGTCTGACTGGATCCTAACTGATTTAGCTTACCACCCCCATGAAGAGACAAACATACAAATAATCAAAAATATAAGCAAGTCACAATAAAGGTACAAGTAAACACCCTTGATCTGATGTTCATGAGAATATAATTCAGATTTTCTGCAGGGAAGTTTGGCAAAATGAATCAAAAGATAAAAATGCACAGTTTGAGTTGTAAAATCCCATTCCCAGAAATGTATCCTAAGGAACAAATCAGATAATACTCAAGATTTATGTACAAGGATGTCCACTGCAAGGAGCTATTTAAAAAACGTAGCTATGTATTCTTGACATAGAAATATATCCATATCACAGGTTGTTAAGAGACAGAAGCAGATTTACAAACAGCAGCTATAGCATGAAAAAAGAGTTTGGAAAACAATTATCATTATTTTATAACAAAAGATTACAAAGAGTAATCATTTCTGGGTGGTAGGAATTCAGGTGACTGGACAAAGAGAAGTGTTCTATTCACAATGGTCACAAAAATACTTATAGACCACTGTTCTAATGTCAATTTATAAATGTTTAATAAAACTAAATACAGAAAATAGTTGAGAAATTCAAGCATTTAAAAAAAGTAATCATCCCACATTTATATTATTTAATCCAAATTTACAAGGACGTGCATTTTGGTTTTCTCTTTTCTATTATGTCTGTCACTTTTGTTTTTTTCAAGGTGATCCGTGTTTATTCAATGGCCAAAACATAATTCACTCACTGATGATATGCCAGCTCAATGTGTGAGCCTAATTTTATAGAAAGATGCCAACCAAAGAGTAGAAGACCAGAGAGCAGCCCCTGTGGCCTTGAGTCCCAACTGCCTGAAATCCTTACCAATCTACTTTGAAACAACTGCCAGCATATCTGCAGCTTGCAAAGAAACGAGGAGGCAACGGAATCACCTCCTCAGAAACAAACTCATCATGCCGTGGAAGACACAGCCTCTTCCAGCCGCATGAACAATGGAATCATCGAAAGATAAACTTCACTGCAACTAAAATGCAAAATGGGTGGCACAGTCCAGTCCGAGCTCCCCTCTGGCCTGGGCACCTCTGCAGCTCGCAGCCCTCCGACTCCTCAGAACAGACAAGAGCGGCAGCTTCATGGGAAAGGACAACTCACATGAGCCCTCATCCTCATTTCTTAATATACTCTCACTCACATACTAGAAGTCTAAAGATAGCATTGCCCATTGGAATTTAAAGGCTCAAAACTGAAAATTTCCCAGGCTTCACTCCAGTGATATTGAAAATGAAGATTTTTTTTTTCTATACCAACAGAAGCTTGGGGAATTGGGACTAAAGGCAATGAGGTCCAGGGATCCATCTGCTCCGTGCTATCTTGGGGAGAAGCAGTCGCTGCTATTTTGGAAGTCTCAAATGCCTAGCAAGACTCGTATGAAAGAATACAATGAACACTAACGTAACATCAGAGGAGCAAGCATCCAGGAACTGGGAACATTAATCAGGCAGAATGACCAAAAGAGTCTTCAAGGTAGCAACCCTTGCAAATCACTATGCACCGACTCCCAAAAATGGGTTTTAACCAGCGTTCTTTTCCTTGATAATAGTTCAGTGATCACACAGAATAGTAAATTACAGCTTTAATTTCATTATTTTCTCAAGCGTCATTTACACAGTCAGACAAAATTCCCTTAATATCTCCTATGTTTATAGAACCATGGTAGGGCTTTGCCTCAAAGGATGTTTCCTTAAGTAGCTTATAGTCTGATGAGGAGGAAAGAAATGTACAGAAATTGTGCGATAAGGCAAGAAAATGGATAAATATTATAAAGGAAAATGTAAAATTTTATTAGCAGATGACATAATTATGTATCTAGAAAATGCTAAGGAACTTACCTACAAGCAATTAAAACAGGAATATGAATTAAGGAAGAACACAAGATGTAAAGTTAGTATACAGAAACCAGTTGTATTTCTATAGGTTAAAAATTAACAATCAGAAATAAAACTTAAAAAAATACTATTTAGCCCGGCTGGTGTAGCTCAGTGGATTGAGCGTGGGTTGGGAACCAAAAGGTCCTGGTTCGATTCCCAGTCGGGGCACATGCCTGGGTTGCGGGCCAGGTCCGCAGTGAGGGCCATGTGAGAGGCAACCATACATTGCTCTTTCTCTCTCCCTTCTCCTCTCTCTGAAAATAAATAAATAAAATCATTAAAAAAAAAGAAAATTAAAAAAAATACTATTTATAATGGCATAAAAAACCATATGCATAGGAATAAATGCAATGAAAGATGCACAAGAACCCTACACTGAACACATTGCTGATATAATAGAATAAGACCTAAATAAATGGAGAGATATACCATATTCGTGGATTGTTAAGATATCAGTTCTCCCAAATTGCCCTATACATTCAACAAAGCCCCAGTCAAAACCCCAGCAGGTACTTTTTATAGACATTGACAAGCTTACTCTAAAATTTATATGGAAATTCAAAGGACCCAAAATAGCCAAGACAATTTTTAACAAGAAAAACAAAGTTGGAGGACTTAACTTTCAGTAATTAAGACAATTGGCAAAAAACACTTGAACAAGCACTTTGCAAGATAAGATATCCAAACAGACCAGCGAATTTAAACTGGTGTGTCGCGAGAATTTTTTAAACACACAAAACCTGACTAGGGGCACTGACCTCGTTTCCCTTAGATTGTCAAATTAAAAAAATGACAACAGCCACCACAACAATAGCCATTCAGTGTGAATGAATCAAAATTATACCTATTTTTTGTCAGACCAGCAAAAAAGATATGACTTGATGTGCCGCAGGATTTTAGTAATTAGCTTATGTGTGCCGTAACATGAAAAACGTTGAAAATTGCTGAAACAGACAATAAGCACGTTACATTGTGCGCATTCATCACGGGACGGAAACCACACGCTTCATTAAAATCACAACAAGATGCCACCGCACACACAAGAGAATGAAAAAGACGTAAACCCTCAGATGACAGCAAGGATATAAATCAACTCTCATATATTTCTGCTGAGAGTGTAAAATGGAATAATCCCTTAGGAAAACTGGTTGGTGGTTTCTATTAACATTAAACATATGCCTACCCTACAACCCTGAAATCCATTCTAGGTATATGTGCAAGAGAAAGATAGATTTGTTTAAGAATGTTTTAGCATCTTTATCCATAATTGTGAAAAACCGGAAACCCACGATTCCACCAAGAGGAGAACATACAAACAAATGTTACGTATTTATACAATGGAATTCTACACAGCCATTAAAAAAAAAGACCTATTGATAGATGCAATAGCATGGATGAAACTCAAAAGCTTATGGTGAGCAAAATCAGCCAGAGAGAAAAGAGTGCATATTGTATGATGCTGTTTATCTGAAGTTCGAAGACATGGAAACTAATGTATGGTGATAGAAATCAGAACGTCATTACCTTTGGTAGCTGGCAGTGGTTATTAACTGGGAAAAAGCATAAGGGAAAGTTCTGGGGTGGTGGGCATGTTCTCTGTTTTGATCTGAGTGGTTTTTGCACAGGAATATGCACATGTAAAAATTCATCAAGTTGTACAATTAAGACTTTCACATTTACTATATGTAAATTATATCTCAATATAAAAAAAAGTACAGAAATAACCAAATGGTAGGAGGAAAAAACTTCCAGAAAAGATATGCATACAAAGAGCTATTGGAATGGTGAAATTTCTGTATGAGGTGATAGTAAGGGACAGGGAGGGGGCTGGGATCAGAAAAAGTGTTACATTTAAAATGACCCTTGAAAGAGGGAAAAGGTTTGAATATGAGGAAATGTAGTGTGAAAGTGAGAGAAGGAAGAAAATACCGCAGGAAAGAAAACATTACATGTCGCTATGGTCTGAGCATTTCTGTAACCCACCCCCAAATTCATATGCTGATATCCTAACCCCCAAGGCGAGGACTGGGCGGTGAGGCCTTGTGGAAGTTCCTAAGTATGACGGTGGAGCCTATGAACAGGATCCGTGCCCTTGTAAGAGACCCCAGAAAGCTGGCCTGCCCCTTCCACCGTGTGAGGACACCCTGAGAAGGCGCCACCTACGAGGAAGTGGGTCCTCATCAGACACTGAATCTACTGGCACCATGATCTTGAACTTCCGGCTTGCAGAACTGTGTTTACCACAAAATGTCCTCTGTTTTCATGTCATCCAATCTATAGTATTTTTGTTCTAGCAGCCCAAACATACTAAGACACACATTAAATGATAAAAATCTAAACCAAGGTAGATACATAGGAACAGATGATAGGAAGAATATTACAGAGCCAGAATGTGCCTGATTTGCCCATTCATAAAATAGAGAAACCAGAGCTCAGGAGAGCGGTCAGAGCTGAAGGCAGTGAGGGAATGAGGGAGGGAGTCATTCCTAGAGGGTGATGTGTGCAACTGGTTATTGAGTATTTGTTGAGAGGATGTTGACAGACAGAGGGATGTAGATTGAATCAGATTGTCAAAAGAAATATATCAGGTTTAAGCACATAAAATCACTGGTGTTTGATCATTTTGAGCCATATTGCAGTTTCATATGGCTCAGTCTAATCTATAAAAATAAAATAGGGGTCAAGTGCTCTCTTGGAGCAGTCCTTTATTTTGGGAGAGGAAGAGGAAATGCCAGAGAAAGAGCAGATAGGAAAATGCAAATAGCCCTGGATGCGTGGCTGAGTTGGTTGGACCATAGTTCAACGAAGCAAAAGGTTGCTGGTTTGATTTCCCAGTCAGAACACACACCTAAGTTGTGGCTTTGATCCCCCGTTGGGGCACTACCAAAAGCAACTGGTCGGTGTGTCTGTCTCACATCAATGTTCTTCCTCTTTGGCTCTCTCCCTCTCCCTTCCTCACTCTCTAAAACCAATCAATAAATTAAAAAGAAAATGGAAAATAATAATATTAGTCTTATGCATTTTGGGAAATGTATTGCCTTAACTAAAAATTATCTAATTAAAAACTGTTGCCTAAGGACATGAATGGACAATTTACAAAAGATACACAAAGCCTAATGCATATAAGAAATATTCAGCATCACGATAACAGAGAAATGAGCATCAAAATCAGAGGATATCATTTCGCAGATTTTTAAAAAATAATAGTATATGTTTCTGGCAAGTGTTTAGAAAAACATTCTCACACATTTCTTTCAAAAGTATAAATTCATACAGACTTTCTAGAGAGCAACTTATTTGTATGTATAAGATTCTTTAAATTTTTCATATCTTGTGACTCAGTAATTTCATTTCTAGGAGTTTATCCTAGGAATTTATTATGTGCATAGTAAAACAAATGCACAGAGATATATGCAGAAAGATGTTTACCACAATCTTATTTATAATATGAAACATTAAAATAACCTACATGTCCAATAATAAGGAATTTTAGAATATTATACAATTATTTTTAAGTAACCCTTATATAAGAATATTTAATAATATAGAAGAAAGCTTACCATATAATCTTTAAAATAACACTTTCAAGTTGTCCCTTTTTTTCCATTCAGGAAATAGAAATTATATATATAGGTATATGTGTGTGTGTGTGTGTGTGTGTATAAAAAGAACGTCTGAAGAAATACAAGTACATCAAAATCCCCAACACAATAGAATTACAGTAAGTTTTTTTTATCTTTTTGTTTTATCTTTTTTGTTTTTACCAACAGCATGGGCAACCCAAACAAACATTATTATTTTATTTTTAAACTAATGCTCTCAAATTGTCAAGCAACAGCACAAAGGGTACATGTATGTGCCTGGTGTATGTCTATTTTTTTCTATTTTTTTAATTTATTTTTTTACTGTTGTTCAATTACAACTGTCCCCATTTTCCCCCCTTTGCTCTCCCCTGCCCTACCCACCTCCCACCTCCCACATTCACTCCTCCGCCCCATTTTCTTTGTCCATGGTCCTTTATCCATGTTCCTTGACCTGACTTTTCCCCTTCCTTCCCCCATCATATCTCTCCCCCTACCCCTCTGACCACTGTCAGTTTGTTCTTTATTTCCATGTCTCTGGTTCTATTTTGCTCGTTCGTTTGTTTTGTTGATTAGGTTCCATTTATAGATGAGATTATATGGTATTTGTCTTTCACCACCTGATTTATTTCACTTAGCATAACGCTCTCCAGTTCCATCCATGCTGTTGAGAAGGGTAGGAGCTCTTTCTTTCTTTCTGCTGCGTAGAATTCCATTGTGTAAATGTACCACAGTTTTTGATCCACTCATTTACTGATGGGCACTTAGGCTGTTTTCATCACTTGGCTGTTGTAAATAACACTGCCACAAATATTGGGGTGCAGAGGTTCTTTTAAATTGGTGTTTCAGGATTCTTAGGATATAGTCCCAGCAGTGGAAACGCCAAGTTAAAAAGCAGTTCCATTTTTAGTTTTTTGAGGAAATTCCATACTGTTTTCCACAGTGGCTATACCAGTCTGCATTCCCATCAACAGTGCAGTAGGGTTCCCTTTTCTCCACATCCTCACCAGCACTTGTGGTTTGTTGACTTGTTGATGATGGCCATTCTGACCAGTGTGAAGTAGTATCTCATCGTGGCTTCAATGTGCATCTCTCTAATGGCTAGTGATGCTGAACATCCTTTCATATGTCTCTGGGCACTCTGTATGGCCTCCTTGGAGAAGTATCTGTTCAGGTCCTTTGTCCATTTTTTAATTGGATTGTTTGTCTTTCTGGTGTGGAGTCATGTGAGTTCTTTATATATTTTGGAGATCAAACCCTTATCTGAGGTATCATTGGCAAATGTATTTTCCCATATGATTGGTTCCCTTTTCATTTTGCTGATGTTTTCTTAAGGAGGAACCTCCAGAAAGAATGCTAAATGAAATAGAGGCAAGTAAACTATCAGGTATTGCATTCATAACAATAGTTATAAGGAAGCTCAATGAGCTCAGTGATAATTACCAAAAACTACAGGGAAGCTACAAGGAACTTTCTGTGAACTACATCATCATGGAAAAGGACATAGAAACTATCAACAAGCGTCAGGAAGAAATGAAGAATACAATTTCTGAATTAAAGAACACAGTAGAAGGAATCAAAAGCAGTCTAGATGAAGCAGAGGATCGAATCAGTGAGTTGGAGGACAAGACAGAAAAAAATTCCCAGAAAGAACAAGAAAAGGAAAAAAGACTCAGAAAGAACGAAGAGGTGTTAAGGGAGCTGCAGGAGAACAGATACGTACAATATCCGTACAGGAGGAGAAGGAGAAGGAGAAGAGCAAGGGTTAGAAAACCTGTTTGAAAAAGTAATGATGGAAAATTTCCCTACCTTGATGAGAGAAAAAGTCACACAAGTCCAGGAAGCACAGAGGGTCCCAATCAAGATGAACCCAAAGAGGCTCACTCCAAGACACATCATAAATAAAATGGCAAAATTCAAAGTCTTCTCTTTAACAGGATGCACAGAGATGGGTTTTCCATATTGCTAAAGAAGCTTAAACTTTAAGACCTTTTCTGAGGGTACAGGGGCCTTTCTGAAACTCTAAGAGGGATCCTAACAGTGTGTCTACAGGGTCATCTGTCTGTATGTTTAATTTTGCATGAATGAGCTATTTCAACAGCAATTGGTCAAAACTGCCCTCTCTGCCACATTAAGTGGTGTCAGAATTGTCCTGGCCATCTTGGGGACCCGGATAAGAAGTTGAGCTGGAATCCATCTAGCTTGAGGCTTCACAGGCCATGTTACTGAGGTTTGTTATCCCTTCCAAGAAGTTCAGTTAAGTTGCTGCTGTCCCGGGGTAGACACGGCTTTCAGGAACGTCCCCACTACAGCACCGGAAGTATGTAGGCAGTAGGAGGAGAAACAAGTTTTGAAAGAGCAAGAAGCTAATCTATGGGAAATATCTTCCAATGGCCAGAGGTGTCACAGAAGGTTTAGTCCTCACGGACAACTGCCCTCATTTCCCAGGACTCATGGGACCACAGAGGCACCGAGGCAGAAGGTATGTCACTGCACACAGCAGGTGGAGGAAGTGGTACCAGGAGCACAGCTGTGTCAGTGGGGTGCTTCTCCGGGGTTCAGCCACCTACGTGGACAATTCCTGTTCTAACCTGTGACTCTGTCTTAGAATTTTACCTCAGAAGTTCCCGACCTTGGTGGAACAACCGATTCCGAACTCCACTCCCAATGGTCTGACCTACTTTCCTGTGTGTCACCGTTTCTTCCTTTGCCATCTTAGCGCGTGTGCCCCAAGGCCAGACTGGTGATCCGTATCCATCCTAACTGGTCTCTGTGTTTTAGGGATTTAGCCTTCATGGCCTTCAACCCTGACTGAACTTGTATCAGCAACCATCACATCAGTTCCTCAGGAAATCCTCTGCCTCTTCCTGTGGGCATACTGACTTCCACAAAATATGTATTATTTATGTGTATATAGATTTGTACCTACCTCTTTCTAAAAGGACTTGAGTAAACTTATGAAAACACGTGCAACAAATTTGAATAATGTGGTTTTTAAAAATCAATTATGGGTATGTCAGTTCCGGTTACATTCAGCTGTAAATCTTATTTTCACCAGTCCATCATTCCTTTGTACGGCTCTTCCCCAGGGGATGAGTCGGCTGCTACACCTGTACATATCGCAGCTGCATTCCAGGCAAAAGGAGGAGGAATGGGAGACACTGTACCAAGGCTTCTTACCTCTTTTTGGCGAGAACTGAGTCGCATGGCCACCTTTAGCTGTAGGGTAGCCTGAGAAATTGAGTTTTTAAGTGGGTCCGTTGCTGCCCTGAACAAAATCAGGGTTCTGTTAGCAAGAAAGAAGGGGACATATGGCAAGCAGGAAACTAACAGCGAGTGCCACATCAAGAAAAGTGCCACCATGCAGATGTTAGCAAAGTCTATGGTCCCAAATTTTTTTGTTACCCAACTATGAATATTTATGTAGGTTTACTTAATACTACACAATTATGTAAATCTGCTAAAAATTAAGTGCAAAAACCTAAATAATTATTTACAGATCATCTTAGGGTTCCCCTTTTATCCTCATGTTTCACTCTTCTGAAAATTTCCCCTCCCTATTCAAGTCAGTAATAGAATTTTTGGCTCTTAAATTGTTCCTATATTTTGCCTCATAATTAGGGTTGCCAGATTTAGCAAATCAAATACCCAGTTATATTTGAATTTCAAATAAAAATGCACACTTTTTTTAGCATAAGTTGTACCAAATAATACATGGGACATGCTTATACTAAAAACTGCTCGTGGTTTATCTGAAATTCTAATTTAACTGGGCATGTTGTGTTTTATTTGGCAACTCTACCCATATCGCTGCCCCTGGGACTTTATCCTAAGGAAATAAAACAAAAGAAAGGAAAAGGGCCTTCAGTGACAGAACAGTGAATAAGTAGAACAGTAAATGCTCTCAAAGAAGAGAAGAGTGAATAAACAGTAATCATTCTAATTTATGGAATAGTCTACAGAAAAATAAAACTATTACATTATGAAAAACCATAGAAGAATAGGCAAGTTTTGTGTAAACTATAATTAAAACTCTAAAAATGGTCATAAATACTAAAAAGACCAAAAGGGATTAAGGAAAGAAAAAAGTGTTGATTAGGAAAAATTTGAGAGGCTTTCTGTCTTCAACTTTTGAAATACCTTTCTAATCTTTGTACAACATTCTGCTAGGAGAACACTGGTGAGTTTGCATTAGTAACCAAGTTGAACTGAGTGACAATAGAGTTTTGCAGATGGAAAAGATCAGTCTCGTCCCTAGGAAGGTGCTGAACCACCTGCCTTCCAGATCATCACTTTGCTAGACCTAACAGAATGCCTCCCTGAAAACGAGACCAAGGGGTTGAAAGCAGAGAAAGAAAATAAGATTTTAGCAGCCATGTAGCATTTACGACATTTCGAATTCAATAATCTGAGTGAGAAAGGTCAACTCTATTATCTACAGCTGATATGTGAGAAATAGAAGCTCAAAATGACTTGCCAGGGAAAATACATCCTCTCACAGCAAGAAGAATCGAGGGAACTAAGACAAAATACTACTGTATTCATCTAAGATGCTTTTGGATTGAATACATACTCTCTGTATCTCTCTAATCATGTCCTTCTACCACTGGTGAACAGGTAACTGTAATTAACACACAATGAATGGCTTGCCATCCTTTTCCAGGGATACACACTATGAGCTGTTTTGTTTTTTAAAATCCTCACCCAAGGACATGTCTATTGCTTTTAAAGAGAGAGGGAGAGAGAGAAATATTGATGTGAGAGAGACAGACATTGATGGGTTGCCTCATGTATGCACCCTGACCTGGGATCAAACCTGCAACCTTTTGGTGTATGTGATGACGCTCCAACCAACTGAGCCACCTAGCCAGGACTATGACCTGTTTTTCTAATGCTGATGGTGGATTTGTAGGGCCACCTATACTTTTCACCCGGCCGTGCCTGTAGCCCGCCCACAGCTCACATCTGCACAGCAACCAGCTGGCCAGGATGGAAAATTCAGTCTGAAGAAAGGGAACAGAGTGAAGCAATGTTAAGCCAGCTTCCCTAAACAACCCCATCCCTTAGAGAGCCATCTTGAAATCATATCAAATCTCCTAATCAACATCTGCTGACAGCATTCCCAAACTTACCTAATGCTCTCTACCCCTTCCTTACCTCTTCCCTGAGCAGAGCTGTTCATCTAGACTCATGGGGTGCCTTAGCATTATCTGGGTGAAACATTTACTCAGACAGAATGTGTGTGAGATTAAGAGGATCATTTTGCCACTGATTGGAGAAGAGCTGCCTATGATGGTGGCCCTGTCCCATGGTCCCTCCACAGGGTACTAGATACTTGGAGTGGTGGACACTGTATTCTGTCCATGAATGTGGATAGAGAGAGTAATTTTTATGAGGTGGGGCCAAGGAGGAAAGAAGACAGAAAGATGGGAAGAAATCCAAATACTGGTGGTACCAAGGACCTTGAAGATCTTTTAGAAAATAAAAAGTAAGATAGAACAAGTAAAAAGTTTGTACAAATGAAACAAACTAAAAGAAAGCTATGATAAGAGAGAGAGAGAGAGAGAAAGGAGAGAAGTAATATCCTTAAGAGTGTGACAGCCAAGTGTCCAGCATATTATAGGCAGGTTTTAGAATCCCTACCCTGTCCTGTTAGGAAATCTGAGGAAATCCTGCCACCAAAACTCAGTGGACAGAAAGCCTCATGCCCAACTCACTTTGGCCGCTTTTGACCGGTCAGGAACACTTAGCAAACTTGATGGAGACCCACACCTTGGTGGGCCAGGTTTCAATTGAATTCAGCGTCTCTGGAATTTGACTTCTTCCTCAGTCTTCTTTGCTGATTTCCCTCCTCTAGACATCAGAGTGCCTCAGGGATTAGCCCTGGGCCTCCTTCTTTGCCCAACCGTGCGATTATATTTATCCACAGTCTCACTAGGTGATCTTAGCCAAAGCCCTGGTTAGAATGGGCAGCCAGGTTCTCACTGCCAGTCGTGACCTCTCCCACGCTCCAGATTCAAATGTTCAAGTAGCTCCTTGACTTCTCCTTTTGGGGTGTCTTGCAGACATCTCAAAACTCAATATGCCTAAAACTGTTCCTTTCCCAGTCTCCCCATGTCAGTACATGGCAACACCATGCTACTAGTTCCCCTAGAAAAAACCTTAGTCACCAACCTTGATTTATCTCTCCCTCAGTACCTCGTTTCCAACTCACTTACAGATCCTGCCGTAGCCCCACGTGGCCACTTCTCACCAGGTCCCCTGCCACCACCCTGACGCAAGCCACCACCCTCTTTCATGGGGGTATTGCAGTGGTCTCCTTCCTGGTCTCTTTGCTGCCAGTCTTGCTGCTTTACTTTGTATTTTTAAAATAGCCATCAGAGTAATCTTTTAAAAATGTGAAACAGATTCTGTAACTCTCCAACCTAAGATTCTTCCAATGGCTTTCCATTTCACTTAGAAAAAGCCCAAACTCCTGACCGCACCCCAAGTCCCTTGGTGAGTTGCCCCACCCCTCACCTGTCAGACCTCACCTCCCACCGCTCGCCCCTCACGCACTGTGCTCCACCCACTGTGGCTTCGTGCTGTCCTTCACTTTCATTCCTGACTCAGGGCCTTCACTCATGCTGATCCCTCTTCCTGGAACTGTCTTTTCTAGATCTCTACATTGCTAGCTCATCATTCAAGTCAATTCCAATGCTTCTTTGATCACTTTTTTAAATGTGGCACAGCCCTGGCTGGTGTGGCTCAGTGGGTTGAGCGCTGGCCTGCAAACCAAGGGGTCACCAGTTCAATTCCTGCTCAGGGCACAGACCTGGGTTGCAGACCAGTCCCCAGTTGGGGCATGCAAGAGGCAACTGATTGATATTTCTCTCCTTCTCTTTCTCCCTCCCTTCCCCTTTCTCTAAAAAATAAAGTAAATAAAATCTTTTTTTAAAAAGGTGGCATAGTATCTCTCACCTCTGTTACTCTCTAACCCATCACCTTATTTTATTTATTCATTCATTCATCAATATCTGAAAGTGAACTGTTCTTTCATGTACACATTAATACGTGTTAATAAGTGCATATGACTCTTAGAATCTATAGGCAGTCATTGGTGAGTTGTAGACCTCAGAGGTGATAAACACACAAGGCCGGGGCCACATCTAGTGGAGGAAGCTGAGGATACAGAAGCAAAAGTGAAAGCCAGACAATCCCCGAGGACTAGGGACCATGGCCATAGTTTCTAGTCATTTTCTCGCTGCAGCTCCCACGGAGCCTGGCGGCACTCCAGTACCCATGTTTGGGAATGACTGTTGTGCATCCTTTCCCCCTTCACCTGAGCTAGCTTCAGTGAGCTTGTTTCGTGCACGCAAACAGCTCTGAACATGAGCTCAGAGCAGAGGCTGAAAAACTACCAGCTGCCTGTTATTTGTTCCTTTTCTGACCCTAACAAAGCTAAGTCATCCTGAGGAAGTGGGCGGGACAAAGAGAGCTCTGCACAGCACAGTATTTCTCCATTTTACAGGGAGAGAAACTGAGCCCAGAGGCATTCATGTCCTTCTCATGACAGCTACAAGTCCCAAGGAAACTTAGAATTTGAAGATAGAAGGATTCATTCCTCCTCTTATGAAACATGATCCCTATACCTAGTACCTAGAACCCAAGCTCTTGGAAGCATTGCCTGATAACCTTACCCTCCAAAAAAGGGGGCGGATAAACAACTCCGCCCCACAGAGCCCGGTTTTCATTAAAGATGGCTTTAGCATTACAACTGTGCATGCCCTTAACAGGTTATGGGCGTAACAGCAAGGAGCCCTATCTATAGCAACAACTGCTGCTATTTTAACAGTCCTGTTCTCACACACTTCCTACAGCGAGTCACTTGACAGCTTTAAATGAATATTAACTGAAATGCATAATTAATAAATTGGATTACTTTCCCTTTGCACATCTGAACATAAAAGCAATCTGCCAGCATTTAAGGAGATTCCATCATGCCACGAGGCGTTAAATCATATTTAAGGAAACGAAGACA
Source organism: Micronycteris hirsuta (assembly GCA_004026765.1). Taxonomy (NCBI): domain Eukaryota; kingdom Metazoa; phylum Chordata; class Mammalia; order Chiroptera; family Phyllostomidae; genus Micronycteris; species Micronycteris hirsuta. Next base: position 23,813 of record PVJI01002000.1, on the reverse strand, counting down.
CGAGGATAATGGCAAACTTGCCCAAATATTACAAAGCACATCCAGCGAAGTGCCACAGCAGTGAAGCAGGACAGCCGGTTCTCCTGCCTCCGCGTACTCATGCCTTGTCAAGTAAGAGGAAAGACCTGACAGCAAACACAGCCACTCCACTGCACTTCTCAAACCTTTTAAATAAAAATAGAGCCCTGGTGCCACCCACCTTCTTTAAAAAAATCCACCGAGGAAATATAATTCACCTCTCTCCCAGTGACTTCATATGAAAGGTGAACGGCACCATGCGCTGTCAGCAGGCAGTGGTGTTTGCTATTTTTGACTTTTCACTTAAGAGTTCCATTATTCAGAACAATCTCAAGTAAATACTTTTGTTTAAACGACCCCCTACCGACCTTTATCGCCTCATAGGAGGCTCATCTTGACAACTTCCTACAAGCATGCATTTCGAGACTGGCCTGCAGAAGTCTCTGGAAACAATACGCCATGTCACACCACGCTCTTTCAAACAGCACAGATGCAGGGGCAGGCGAGCCCACTGTTGCACTGAGGGGTGGGAGGCGTGGCTCCCAAGTATATTATTGTTCCGTTCCTGTCAGAGCTGGTCACGGAACTCCAGGGAACCTCAACCCAACTGCAGTAAAGTATTCTTGTCGGAGGCTGGGGTTGGGGGCGGGGGTTGGGATGTAGCAGGTGTCCGCACTAATCCAAGGGAAAGCCTTGGGGGTTTCATTTGACCTGGAAGGAAGGCTCTCATTTTATTCATTTTAAACCTTGGGCTCTGGGGAGCCTCTGGGGAACACTAAAATTCTATGACCCCCCAGATGGCAGGCATGAAGCACTTGGGGCTCCCACAGAAACTGCAATGGCAAGGAGACATCATGATTCGCATGTATTATACTTAATCGATGGTTCTCAAATTATATACTGCCAGCGCTGGCCAGTGTGGCTCAGCTGGTCAGTGTCTTCCTGTAAAACAAAAGGCCGCAAGTTCAGTTGTGCGTGTGAGAGGCAGCGGATCGATGTTTCTCTCCTTCTCTCTCCCTCCCTTCCTCCATCTCTAAAATCAATGAGCCTGTCCTTGGGTGAGGATAAAAAATATTACTCTATACCACCAGTGGGTTCGGAGGGGCTCCAGCCAGTCTAGGTCTCCAGCCCACTCACTGGGCATGAAGACAAACCTTTTAAGAGCATGCAAGCACCTAAGGGTTTGAGACGTGAACAAGACTGATGCTAGAAAAGGTTTGGACAGGGTTTTTTGTTTGTTTGTTTTTTGTTTTATTTTGTTTTCATCTTGATTCCACCCTCCCAAAGTTTGAATCTTAGACCACCTGCATCATAATCACCTGTGGCATTTGTTAAATACTCACATTTGCGGGACCCTCTCCTTATCTTCTGAATCCCAAACTCTGGGGGGCGGTGCCCCTGGTATCTGTATTTCATGCATGCTCCCCAAGTTTGAGAACCACTCCCTTAAGAACTGAAGCAATAATGCCCTCACTGGTGTAGCTCAGTGGATTGAGTGCAGGCTGGGAACCAGAGGGTCCCGGATCGATTCCCAGTCAGGGCACATGCCTGGGTTGCAGGCCAGGTCCCCAGTGAGGGTCATGTAAGAAGCAACCATACGCTGCTGTTTCTCTCCCTCTCTGTCTCCCTCCCTTCCCCTCTCTCTAATAATAAATAAATAAAATCTTTTAAAAAAAAGAAAAAGAACTGAAGCAATAAGCGAGCTCTTTCATGATCTCTTTTCTTGGTGGTTTGTCCCATATTGTCAAGGAAAAAAGAACAAAATATTCATGCTTTTAATGTTACAAAATGTACTGATTTTTCCATAATGCCAACAAATCACATGAATACAACACGACCAGCCTACAGCTCGATCTGCTTAGAATTCAAATGCATTAGCACATCATTTTTGAGGTTAAAAATCTCTAATGAGTCATTTCATTTCCACTCTTTCAACAGAGCCCTTTTTACATAGAAAATTGTTCTTTAACATTGTTGCTCTCGCACTGATAAAAACAGATCTATCTATACTGTGGCACAAACGGTCCATGGGCTCAAAAATATTTGAGACTATTTACGTCTATTGTTGACTTAACATTCAGGACCTTCCAAATAATGGGAAGGTTTCCACACACTCTCTCTGCTCTTCCAAATCAGCGTTCCTTTCTGAAGAACCCTCGGTTCACTCTGTTGGCCTGCTGTTCTGTGCACATGCCTTAAGCCAGGCATTATCATGGTCACATATATTTTTATCTTTTTTATTTTTATTAAATGTATGGGGGTGACAGTGGTCAATAAGATCACACAGGTGTCAAGCATACATCTCCCTAATACTACATCCGCATGTGGCACTGTGTGCCCACCAGCTAAAGTCAAACCATCTTCTGTCACCATGTTAGGCCCCCCTCCCCCTCCCCCCTCCCCTTTGGCAACCACCACATTGCTGTCTGTGTCTGCTAGTTTCAGTTTTATATCCCACATAAGAGTGAAATCATATGGTTCTTAGCTTTTTCTGCCTGACTTATTTCACTTAGCATGATATTCTCGAGGTCCATCTGTGTTGTTGCAAATGGCAATATTTCGTGTTTTCTTAGGGCTAAGCAGCATTCCAATGTGTATTTAAAGACAATTCGCTTTTTAGCGTAAGATGAAAAAAAGATAGAACACTGTTATGAATTGAATACATTTCCCCTAAAATTCATACACTGGAGCCCTAAGCATGATGTGATGGTGTGTGGAGGTGGGCCCTGAGGTGGAAAATACACGTCTTCTGTGTAAGTCAGCTGGGCTAGGGCACTTTGTTACCCGCTTTTGCCTTGAAACAATCACGTGATAAAAGGAGCAGAGCCGAGTGCTGTATTTAAACGGCCTTCCTAAACCTGGCTTCATCACCCAGGACTCCTGACCCCTCCTTGAGGATACTCACTAGTGCTGCCACACTCAAGTTTGCTGCTTATTTCTACCCTTCAGAGTGCAAAAAGGAATAAAAAAGCATGTATCAGTGTTTGTCCTAAAACACCTTCTCTCGGTGCTTATTATTTTCAAGTAATAGCCATTTAGATGGGCAGTTATCTGGGAAGTGAAGCTTTCTTTGGAGGTGCAGTGACACATGAGCTTCGTCCTTGCCAGAATTTATACAAATTAAAAGGCCTCTGCAAAGTGCAGCTTCTCCCCAAATTCCTCTCTATCTAAAATGGAGGTGGAATGTCCACTTCCCCAAAGTCCCACTTCAAATGGCTTCAATATGCCTCCTCCATAAATGCCCCACGGAAGAAAATTTATCCCTCTGTGTTGTTCAATATTTGAAATTCATATTTCTTCAGTCATTTCTAGGATTACTATTTGCCTTTATTTGGGGGAACAGGGAAAGAAATCACCCACCTAGCCCTGGCCGGAGTGGCTCAGTGGGTTGGGCATCATCCACAAACTGAAAGGTCACAGGTTCAATTCCTGGTCAGGGCACATGCCTAGGTTGTGGGTTTGGTCTCCAGTTAGGGCACCTATGAAAGGCAACTGATCAATGTTTCTCTCTCACATCGATGTTTCTCTCTCCCTCTTTTTCCCTCCCTCCTCATCTCTCTCAAAAAAATAAAAATAATCACCAGCTTTAAAAAAATGAGAAGAGTCTTTAAGGTAACAAATGGTTGAATAGGAGCCTATTTAGTTCAAAAGACTCTTTCTGGCAATAAGAAACTGAGTGCTTCCTCCCAGAGGGGTGCATTTGTAATGGGGCTGCAAATCCACGTGAGCGCTTGGCATGCCTGCAAACCCTGGCTGGGGCCAGTCCTGCCAGGCTCTCATTCAAATCATTCCCGAGTCCCTGAGTGAACAGTACAAAAGACAGCTCAGAACAAAACCAGAAATCACTACTGACATGTGAACGTCTCCTACATCCCCCTACTTCAAAAAGGGCAAAAGAAAAGTCAATGTATTTCACTCTTTGTATTTATCAACGATGATTTTTTTTCTTTTGATGTATAAGGAACAAAAATTAACTGTGGGAGGCAATACTCATAAAAGAGAAATATTGTACAATCAGAGTTTCTTCCCACCGAAGGGTTCATAAATTCTGACTTGGCCCTAAAAATGGCACCTGGCCCCGCAACTTTGACTCTGAGATTGTCTAATTAAATCTACAAACCCAAGCCAAGAAGATACTTTTCTTCAATTGAAATAATCCATGAATAGCAGACTTGTATTTCAAACTGGCTCAGCATGATCTGGACTTATCTTCGGCAATAAACCACTCTGCAGCCCCTGACAAGCCTCCCCATAACCACTCACAGCATGATGGCTTCGGCCACGAATCTTCAGGAAAGATGCAGGGCCTCTGTGGATGGGGACAGCGACCCTGTCCTGGGTGCCAGCGGAGATTCCACCTGGCTGATCAACGTGAGGCTGAAGGGATCTTTTGGAGTTGTTCTGCCTTGTTTTTGAAGTCAAACTAACAGATGTATATTTGTTTTCAAAAGTCAAATTACACTATAAGGCTCAAGAGAAAAGAAGCACAGCCTGCTACCTGCCCCCCTCCCTACTCTCACTCTCATTTCCTGCAAGTAACAACTCTTTCAGTTACTTCCCATCACCATAACCTCTGTCTTATTTCCTTTTTCCATTTGGACATTAGCTACTACTTCCGCCTAGCAAATATCAGAATCTAGCTGTTACATTACTTCCTCCCATTTCCCCACCCTATTGTCACCTCTGTACGGTCATATCGCTATTTTGGTTAAAGCAACATATTTACATTGTTATGACTATGAATCCCAACTGCCTTGGTTCAAGTCCTGCCTCAACAGGTACCACCTATGTGACTTGGTGCATCATTTTCTATATTTGTAAACTAGCAATAGTAGTCACACCTATTTCATGAGGCTGCTATGAGGGTTACATGAATAATTCTATGCAAACACAAGAGTCCAGGCACAAAATGAATGCTCTTTAAATGCACAGTTAGAATAGATTTTTCTTTCTTGGACATCCTCTTTACTAGGTTTTTGCCTCGTTCTTCATTTACTTGATTTTCTACATAATTTTCACTAATGCCTCCTGAAAACTCACACTAAACTCTCAAGTTTCTCTCATTGCAGATATCACAGTGTTTGTCCACTTTCCTTAAAGACAAACATCCTCCTGTTAAAATCTGCCCAAACTCTAGGAGTCAGATAGACGCTGTAAGTGAAGTATTCCCTTCTCTTTATTTGTGTGTCCTTGACCTGATCCTGCGCCCCATGTCTCCCTCCCTCTTCATTTATACTTCTTTTTGATAGAGCATATCCCCTAGCATATTCCTAGGATGAGGTCCACAGGAGAGAAAGTCCTTCAGTCATGCAACCTAAAAATGCCTTTATTCTGCTTTAATGTTTGCCTGAAGGTCTGCGGAATATAGCTTACAAAGGAGGTTTCTTTTGGAAATGATGGAAAAGTTGTGGAATTAGATAGTGGTGATTGTTCAACAACTTTTGGAATAGATGAAAAAAGACCACTGAATTGTATGCTTTTAAGTCGGTGCATTTATGGTAAATGAATTATACCTATCTCAATTTTTAAAATTTGTGACAAAAAATAAATAGGTAGAAAGAAAAGGAAGGAAGGAAAGAAGGGAGGAAGGAAGGAAGGAAGGGAGGAAGGAAGGGAGGAAGGCAGGAAGAGAGGAAGGAAGGAAATTTCTAAGTGGAAATAAATAATTTTCCCCCCAAATGTTGAAGCCCATCATCTTCTAGCTTCTAGTGTTTCTGTTGGAAAGTCTAAAATTTCATGATGATACGTATTTCTTGTACTGGGAACTCAGCAAACCTTTAATCTAGAAATTCATAGCCTTTGGGGAAAATTCCTTGTATATTTTCTCTTCTCATTTCCTTCCTTCCATGCTTTTTAGAATCCCTATTAGTTGGATATCAAATTCTTGGACTTTGTTCCACGGTTGTTTTTTCTCTCCCATTTTCTCATCTCTTGGTTTTTCTGTTCTACTTTCTGTGAGTTCCTCAACTTTACTTTCTACCCTTCAGTTTTATTTCTACTCTCATATGTTTGATTTCCAATAACTTCTTTTGTGTTCCCAATATCCATTTCTTGTTAATAACATACTGTTCTAGTTTAAGGAGTGCAATAGCATCTGTCATTTCTCTAGAGAGACTATAATCAAGTTATTTTAATGTTCTCTTTTGCTTTCATTCTTTATTTTTCTTCTAAATTCCTATTTTGTTCCTTTATTTTGATCTCCATTTTTCATGAAGAGACCCTCCTCACCCAACTGGTGGATTTGGTTTTCTGTTCATATTTAAGAGAGTTTCAAAAAAAGTGGAAGTTCTGGGGGAGTGGGTAGAACTGTGGGTAATCAGCAGGGACCTATCGTGTGGTTGGAGGATTTGAAGATGTCAGAATCTTTCTTTGACAAACTTTCTCACCTTCCCACTAGAGATATTCTCCCATATCCTGCAGTGCCTATGCATGCACATGTCTGTACTGGTTGAGGAGGCAGAGAGTCTCACCTCAGATTTTCACCCAACTCAGAGTTTCTGAACCTCCGTATTACTGACACTTTGGTCCAGATAAATCTCTGTTGTAGGGGCTGGCCTGTATATTGTAGAATATTTAGCAGAATCTGTGGTATCTACCCACTAGGTACCAGTAGCAAACTGTTGCTGAGTTGCAACAAGAAAAAAATGTCTCCAGGCATTGCCAAATGTCTGTTGACTTGGCCTACTCTCTGGGAAACCCCCAGTTTCGCCTCTACAGGCAGTAAACTATGCAAAGTAGAGGAAGGGTTCTTGCCTAGCATCACGAGTGGAGGGAGGGGATCCTTTCTAAAGTAACACTCCCATCGGTCCCACATTGGGAGGTATCTAGTACCACTAACACCTGAGGCTTTCTGGGGTTTTGCGGCACAAATCAGCTTGGTTACCATTTATCCATCTGCTTTCTGTATCTCAAAATTTTGTTGGCATCTCTTATATGCAATCATCCCTTCCCCTATTCTCTTTGTCCTTGCGGGTTAATGCTACTAATCCTTTCTGACACTTTCATGGCATTAAGGATGGGGAAGAGTCAAAATAAATATTGCATTAGGGCACCATGTTTAACATGAAACTTCACAGTTCTTTAATTCTCAAATTGTGGTAAATGAAGAAAGCTAATAAAACTCATAGAGGCAAGGAAAACATCACCTAAGCCTCTATCATTTGAGTGTACAAGAGCATACAGGGTTTTGGTGTACAATTTTATCCAAATCCCAGTGTTTAGGATTAGAAAAAATATATGAAATCACAAATACTGCACTGAGACCCAACTAAGACCAAACCTCACCCCAGTCCAGATCTGGTGAAGCCTGGGTTATTTTGAGATGAAATAAACCTCTAGAACTGAACCTTGTTACTACCAATAAGCCTAATGTAATTACTTTCTCTCCCATATTAAAAATGAAATTTCATATCTTAGAAAGACTTATTTGGATCATCATCAGCCTTCAAAAGTCAGGTGGCTCTAAGAACTACATTCGTCCTCCTGAAGCCACAAACTTCTCTCACACCTACAATTACCATCATCCTGAACCAATCATCTCTTGCCTAGATTCCTATCTAATCTGTCTGCCACTATTCAATCCAGTCCAGTCCATTATCTACCAGATAAATCTTTTTCAACAGCAAATATGATCATTTCACATGCTCCTAAATCCCACCTCTACCTTAAACCTCAGTGGCTTCCCATTGCTCCTGGGGAGAAAACTGAAACCCTTAAGGTGATTAACACAGCCCCACATGGCTAGTCCCCGCCCACCGCTGCTGTCTCCGTTCTAACTGTGCTTCCCCTCGCTCCTCCTGCTCCAGCCACACCAGCCTTTTTCCCATGCTCCTCCCACCACCGGCCTTCCTTCTTCTGTACTATTCCCTCTTTCTAGAATGCCTGGAATTTCTGGAATGCTATTTACCCACACATCCCCTTCAACTAAGTATTTCCTACTCATCCATCAAATTTCAATTCATCTATGCAGTCAGGAGCTTTCCCTAACTCTATGACCAAGAGACTTTACTGTACCGAAGACACATCATCCTTGTCATCGCAATAGGAACTCTTCAAACTTTACGTGCTTCTTTAATTCATTTCTCTCTGCTCCACCACTGGACTGTCAGGAGGAGAGAAGATACTGAGTCTGTCTTACTCAGGGCTCTATTCTCAGAGCTCTGCACACTGCCGGACATTTAGAAGACGCAAGCAATTTACTGCTTGTATAAATGAATGACTTCCCTAAATCCCCACGAGTTAAAACAAAAACTATCCTAGGTGCTCTAGAAAGAACTACTCTTTAGTTCTTTAACAGTGACTTTTCAGTGTGATTGACAATTTTGGTTGGATAACAGGAAATGCATTTCCATCATGAAGGGGGTAATTAAGTGAGTTCAGGGAGCTGAGACAGAGATTTCTAGCTGCCAACATATCCATTATCTCCCATCTATATTACCAGGTGGCAAAGTTTCCAATTAAAAATATTTGCATTTCCCCAGCCTTCTCTACAGATCATGCATTTTGTGAGATTTAAAAAGCAAAACAAAAACCAAAACAGATGGCTGGGTTTGAATAAGGACCTTTAAGAGGCTTGACTCGGCTGAGACTCTTAGGTAGCCCTTTGCCGCTCTCTTCTCTTCAACATCTTTCTACCTGGAGCGTGGATGTGATGGCTCCAGGACCATAAGGCTATCCTTTCTGTTTCTTCCAGCTTTACTGAGATATCACTGATATATAATATTGTGTAAGTTTGAAGTGTACATTACAATGATTTGGTAGGCTTATATATTGCAAATGATTAGCACAGTAAGGTCAGTCAACACATTCATCATGCAGTTCCCATTTTTGTGTCAGTGGTAAGAAGTTTTTAAGACTTACTCCCCTAGCAACTTTCAAATATACAATACAGTACGGTTCACTATAACCACCACGATGCATGTGACATCTCCAGAACTTATATTGGTGTTATAACGGAAAGCAGGTACTCTTTAACCACATTTACTTATCCCTCACACCTTCTCTTCACCCACTCACCCCCTTTTTGTCCCTGGCAACCAAAAAGCTACTATTTGTTTCTATGTGTTCAGATTTTTTAGATTCCACGTCTAAGTATGAAAATATAATGTGTGTCTTTCTCTGTTAAAATGATTTCATTTAGCATATTGCCCTCAAAGTCCACCCATGTTGTCACAAAGGGCAAGATTTCCTTCTTTTTTCGGCTGAATAAGTTCATTGTGCGCATATAACATATTCTTTACTCATCCATCTGTTGACAATGTGGCTGTGTCCATGTCTTGGCTATTGTAAATAACACTTCAATGAACAAAGGAGTCCGGATATCTCTTAAGATAGTGATTTCACCTCCATCAGATCTATATGGTAGTTGAATCATATGACAGTTCTATTTTTAAGTGTTTGACGAACCTCCATATTGTTCTCCATAATGGCTATACCAATTTACATTCCCACTAACCGTGCACAAGGGTTCCCTTTTCTCTCCATCCTCACCAATACGCATGGTGTCTTGTCTGTGCTGTGGTAGCCGTGCTAACAGGTATGCAGTGAGAGCTCACTGTGGTTTCGATGTGCATGTCCCTGATGGTCAGTGGCGTTGAGCATCTTTTCATGTACCCGTTGACCACCTGTTTGCTTTCTTTGGAAAAATGGCTATTCAGGTCCTTTGCCCATTTCTTAATCAAATTATTTGCTTTTTTGCTATTGAGTTGTACGAGTTCTTATACATTTGGGATATTCTTTTCTCCCATATAAGGCTATCTTGAGAACAGAAATGTAAGAAATGTACACCAAAGGTGGAACAGAAAACTTCTAGGCATACTTTCCCTGGACTGACTACCTCCAGATGATTTTGAGTCACTGCAGTAAGCTCTCTTCCCAAACACAATTCCTAAGTGATGTGATAGTTAATGAAAAGAAACAACTCCTGCCCCTGAGTACCTTACACATTCCTGAGGATAAGACAGATGAGCCCAGCACTGCAAGAAATCACCAGGATTAAGCAACTCCAACAAAATCCCAAGGCAGCTGTTTCTAAGTGAGCCAGGGTATCTGATTATCTATAAAGTTTCCAGTGATGAATATTCCATCACTCTCTTCATGATTTAAAAAAATAAATAAGTAAAGCAACTCCTACAAAAGTTCCAAAATTATCAATCACACCCAAAAAGGGTCACTCTTAAAATACAAAACTGGGGTAATGTTCAGACTGGCTAATGATCTCAACATAAGCCATACAGTTATTACTTTTAAATTCTAAAAAGATCACAAAGACGTTTGCAAATCCATTTACATGAAGTCAGCTCTGTTTAAAAGGGAAGTGAGAGGTAACATTATTTAAACACTCAGTCTGTGTCAGGCACTGTGCCAGCTGCTTTATGTAAATCATCTTCTGTGCGTCTCACAACAGCTTGGTATGATAGATATAGTACTCACTTTATAAAAAAGGAAACTTCAGGTTAGAAAAAGTAAGTGACTTGCCCAGGGCTTCTCAAATAAGTAGTGGGGCTATGATTTAAATACATCAGCCTCCCCATCCTGTACTATTTCCACTACTTCATTCTGCCTTGTGATATTGTGATTTATAAGAAGAAATATATATATATTTGCTCTTTGTCCTAGATCCTGGCACAGAGCTCCTAAAACTCTTGGAAGCTCTTAAGTGGGAAAAGCAATAAAATATCTTTTATAATGTTAATGAGGTCATTTTTGGAAAGCCCCTTGTCACCTAAGGATGAGGGCTGGCCACCAGAGAACCAGCCGTGTGGTCAAAGGGTTAGAACTTACGGTGCCCCCCGCAGACCTCTGGAGACTGAGTCCAATAGCCCAAGGTCAATGACTAATTCAAGCATGCTTACAAATGAGTGAAGCTTCCAAAAGAAACCCAAAAAGACATGGTTCACAGAGAGCTCCTGGGTTGGTGAACATGTGGAGATTTAGAGAGAGTGGCAGGCCTGCAGAGGGCATGGAAGCTCTGAGCCTTTGCCCACATACCTTGGGCGTTCCTGAGTTGTATCTTTTTATAATAAACCAGTAATCAAGTAAGTAAAATGTTTCTCTGACTTCTGTGAGCTGTTCTAACAAATTACTGGAACCCAAGGAAAGGGTGTTGGGAACCTCTGACCAATTGGTCAAAAGTCTATTGGTCAAAAGCACAGGTGACAACCTACTTGTGATCGGCATCCAATGTAGGAGGAGGGGACGGTCTTTTCGGACGGAGTCTTTAACCCGTGGAATCAGTCTGCATCTCCAGTAGTTACTTGGTGATGTGGGGAAAAATGCACATTGGAGTTGGTGTCGGGATTGAGGTCTCAATTTATTTATTTGATTATGTATTTTATTAATTATTATTTTATTTATTTATATTAGTTATTATTGTTGTGATTATTATTACTACCTTGAGTGTATGGTTAACTTCGCCAAATCCTGTTAATGAGAAAATGCTCTTCTTCACAGGATTTATCAGTAAGAAGTTCTTTTGGATTGAACTCTGTTCCCCAAAAAGGCTTGAAGATTTGAATTCCTGACCTCCAGTACCTGTGAATGTGACTTTATTTGGAACGGGGGTCTTTGCAAAGGTAATCCAGCTAAGGTCAGGCCACACTGGATGAGGGAGGGCTCTAACTCACGGACTGTTCTCCTTAGAAAAAAGAAAACTAGACACAGAGATACACGGAGAGAACATCAGATGAAGATGGAGACCGAGATGGGAGTATGTGTCCAAAAGCCAGGAATGGAGAGGACTGCTGGTGACCATCAGAACCTAGGAGGAGACAAGGAAAGACACTCCCCAGACCTCCTCCGAAGGGAGCCCTGCCCTACTGACAGCTTGTCTTCTTAACCTCGAGAACGGTGAGAGAATAAAATTCTGTTGCTCTAGGTGGTCCACCCAGTTCACGGCAATTTGTTGTGGCAGCCCTAAGGAACCAGTACAGAAGGGAGCCCTGACTCTGAGCTGTTCGGCCTTAGCGAGGACATGTTTGGTCGCGGGGGAAGCTACGCTCACACCATGTGTGGTGGGGGTGGTGCACTGGTCAGATGGAGATGGGAACATGTCCAGTACTTCCTCCCGCCCGGGCCAGCAAGGCACTGAGAGAATGGGAGAGGTGAGGGGTGACAGATGGAGCCAGCGAGGCAGAACTGGGTGTGGTGGGCGGCTTGGGCTGAAAAACCAAGCTGGGCCCGTGAGAAGTGAATGGATAACGAGCGTTCAGGATGGTGAGGCAGAAGCCCTCACTACTGGATCTGCAGGCCTGCAGTACCTCATCCTTCCACTCACCCAAAGTGGGGTCATGAAAGGTAAACAAACAGTCCTCTGTTTATATTTTGAGCATCTGTTAGGTTTAGACCAGTTAAAGCCCACTGAAGAGCGGCTGGCTCCCACTTTGTAGTTTATACAATGCCAAAGATACTGCTAGTGGGTTCAGTAAAGGGTGCAATTAACTGAAGCAAATGCTTAGGAGCATTGGGGAGATAACTACTCAAAATATACACCCTGAAATGTATGAAATTACTAATAATACAAACCCAAGCCAAGAAAATATTCTTGTTAAAATGAAGCTAAGTTAGGGATAATGGAACTGAACAGGGTCTCAAACTTGCTTTTCATTATGAGGCTTTTTCAGGGGGGGCACCCCTTTTCTAGATCGTTTCTAGCAAATATAAACATCAAAGACATTTATTCTAACAGTAGTTGTGACATTCTCTTAGACCAGCTGCCTTTCAGTGAAGTCAGTGGGATGTAAGTCTTGCCAAAGCTTCCCTCTTCTTAGGGTGACCAACTCACCCCAATTTGCTCGGGGATGTCCTGGTTTTAACACTGAAAGTCCCATGTCCCAGAAACCCCTCAGTCCTGGGTAAACCAGAACCGTTTGTCTCCCTTCCACCAATAAACAACAGTAACGGTTAAAGCAAGCGCCTCAGCAAAATCTATATTCAAAGAAGAATCTTATGACGTGAAAAGGTCCAAAGGATGAGTCCAAAATGTGAGTAACAGGCTGCAGATCAAAAGTCACTTCCAAGCACACTCTCACTGGTGACCCCTGTGCTTCTCAGTGACGGACCACTCCTTACACTCCCTCGGCTCACCCCTCACCATCCCAGGGCTCAGCCATGGGCCCTGTTTTCCAGTCTCCGCTCAAGGTCCAGGCTGTCTCATCAAATTCATGGTTTTCAGTACCACGTCTAAGCTGAAAACCCCTAAACCTCTTTCTCTAGCTTTCAATCTCCCCAAATGCTATCTATCTTAGTGACCTGTTCCTTCTTGTTATTTGTAATTTAGTTTAAATCCTGCCCTGGCTGGCGTAGCTCAGTGGATTGAATGCCAGCCTACGAACCAAGGAGTTACCAGTTCGATTCCCAGTCTAGGGCACATGCCTAGGTTGCGGGCTATGTCCCCAGTTGGGTGCATGTGAGAGCCAACTGATGGATGTATCTCTCTCACATCAATGTTTTTCTCCATCTCTTTCTCCCTCCCTTCCCCTCTCTCAAAATACATAAATAAATAAATAAAAATCTTTAAATCCTATTTCCTCAAAGAGGTTTTCCCTATTCATCCAACAAAATGTAGACCCACTTTCAATCTATTCTATGAGTGGCCACATAATTCTACTTTAATTAGAACTCTACTTCTAATTCTCTTTAGTTCTACTTTAATTCTATCTAGTTTCCTGAGAGTATAGAAAGTGCCTGTTTATTGCACCCCCATATTTCTAGTGCCTAGAAGAGTGGACGACACAAAGGGGGGACTTGGTAAATATTTGCTCTTTCTATTGAAACAAATTAGTTACACATCTAAGGCTAGGCTTTCTCCAGTGTGACTTAGGGAAAAGGCATACCAGGCATAAGGATTACTTCGTGGGTGATCTCTGAGAAATACAATCACGGCCCTGAAAACATGCGCACTGAAGGGAGTCATTGGGTGTGTAGGGACTTGGCAAAAACTGGGCATTCCCAGATAGCTAACCTCAGCTATAGGCTTAGCTTACCAAAGTCATAACTTACCGAAGTCCCACAGTCTAAGACATTACAAATGGTAAGACTGAGAGTTAGGGGCCAAAAAGGAACGAGAGCAAGAGGAAGAAAATGGAGAAAGGCCCCAAACTGGCTCATTCATTGCATCTAACATTCATACCACACTTGATCGTCTGTGTGTATTTTCCACCTATCATTTCATTCATCTGCACAATGAACCTGAGATCCGGGGCTCTTAGTCACAACCAGGGACCCTCACACCAGCTTCCAACCCCAACGGTGTTTAAGGTCAAGACGATTTTATCATCTCTTGCTGTTGTGTTTGTGCCTCCTGTGGTTCATGATCAGAAGGTGTTTATTCTTGATCTTTTATCATGACAAGGTTGACGCACAGATGCTATTTAAACAGAAGTTGAGTGGATCATGAAGGCCAAGGCCAGGAGTTTGGGATGCCTGCATGAGGCCAGATTACCTTACTTGTTAGCACCCTCTCTCTGGCAATAACCAATAACCTCTTTGCAAAAACCTTCTTATTCAGGATGCTCATCGACTTCTCTTGTCATTTTTACAACTGAAAAATGAGTCCTCCTGCTCCCTGACCCAACAGCACCTGTCAGATAATCTGAAAAAACAGAGTCTGCAGCCCTGACAGGTGCACAGGTCATTATTTCTAAATTTGAAGCGGTGGCATAATAAAACTTCATCCTGTCTCTTCCTCTCTTCGTTCCCCTTGACAACAGGTCTATATCAAGACACAGACATACGGTGGTTAAGCCAATATGAATACAAAAGTACAAAAGTGTATGCACACACATTAGGACTGGCATGTTCTGTTATAACTGCAAGCATGTTGGAAAGGATGAAAAGTAACTACAGCAGGAATTCAGCAATTAGGATGAAGGTTTGCTGCATTAGTTTAAAAGGCTACATTATAAAACACCTTTAAAGAAATGTAATCATAAAGCTTTTAAGAAAACAGTAAAACTGAAGCAATTTCTGTAAGTACTTGAAAACCATTTGTTTTCTTAGAGTTTAATGCTCTTTGTACAATGTTCGTTGAACCCTTTTTTAAATTTTTATTTATTTATTATTTTAGAGAGAGGGAGAGAAACATCAATGTGGGAAATGTCGATCAGTTGCCTCTCTCATGTCCCCCAACAAGGGATCGAACCCCCAGATATGTGCCCTGACTGGGAATCACACTGGCAACCTTTTGGTTTATGGGTCGATGCTCCAACCAGGTAAGCTACACCAGCCAAGGCATTAGTTGCACTCGATTTGAAAACTTTGTCCATAACTGCTAGTCCAAAATGCTAAGTAAATGCCAGCGATGCAAATTCTTGGCCTGTGTCTACCTAAATAACCAAAATTTAAAGTTGACATCAAGATTTTGTTCACATGATAATAAAATGGAATTATCATATGCCTATGGCAGTTAAGGACATTTAGGTTGATATCATCATTAACAAAAAAAATCAGAAATAGTCATCTCTAAAAAAAGAGCAAAAGCTTATTTTGACCTTTGCATTTAGCATTCAGTTAAAAAAAATTACACTTTCCCTAACTTATTGCAACCTAAAAATTCAGAAATAAAATCTAAATTATTTTTATATTTCCCATTATCAACACCTGCAAGAAAAAGATCTCACTGGCATAACACAGCACACTGAAGCAAGATGAACAAGCTCATTTGGATCAACAAAACCAAATACATTGCAAGTTCCTTTCTCAAACAGGAGCTTTGTATAATTAAATTCAAGACTGAATAAATCACAAAATGTTGCTTCCAAACATTTTGATTAATTTGATATTAAGTTTTGAAAATCCCATGGTAACCAGTTTTCACAGTTTTAAAGAATCTAAGTCCTTTCCACAAGATGTCGTGAGGAACAGTTTTCAATGCTTCCCAAAGAAGTTCATTGAGCTGAAGCCCAGTCCTGGAGAGCTTTGCCTTTGGGAGACCAGTGAAAGAAAGCAAAGTTTTCTTACAAGAATATAGCTGGGAAACTGTCAAGAAACTTGTCAAAACAAAAAGAAAGAAAGAAAAACAAATGCTTAGGAGACTCAAACATATATCTATACACCCATGTTCATGGCAGCATCATTTGCGGTAGCCAAATGGTGGAAGCGACCCACGTGTCCACAGACAAATGAATGGATAAACAAAACACAATGGACTATATTCAACCTTAATCCAGGAAAGAAAAAGAATTGAGACAATATGGATGTACCTTGAAGATACCACGCTAAGTGAAATAAGCCAGTCATCAAAGGACAAATACTGTGCAACCCACTTACGCGAGGTGCCCACAGCAGTTCAGCTCATAGACAGAAAGCGAAATGGTGATCGCGAGGGGCTCAGCGGAGAGCGGGAACGAGAAGCTGTTTCACGAGGACAGTTTCAGCTGGGAAAGATGAACAAGGTTTGGAGACGGGCGGTGGTGATGGCGGCACAATCATGTGAACGTAACTTCATACCACTGAAACACACACTTAAAAATGGCTGAAACGGTAAATTGCATGTTACGTACATGTTACCACCACAAAAGGAAAGCCGCGAAGGCCCATAGGGGCAGGCGGCGTGCGGGTGAGTGAAGCAGGTCGCCTGCGACAGCGGGAAGAGCAGGGATTGCAGCGGCGGAGCGCGCATGCGTCCTCCCTGGAGAAAACGGGCGCTGCTCAGCGCGCCGCCCGCTGCCCTGCGGGAACTGGACCCCGTTTTACGATATGATGATTTCATGATTTTTTAAAGAAAAGCCTGAAAGCCACATTTTTGTGAGATGTCTTCTATTTTCATTTTTAAGTTGATAACAAATGTTGAACGTTTAAAAAACACCGTCTGGTACATAAAGCGTGTCTGCAGGCCTTTGGGCTGCACCTCCGATTCCGACAGCGAGCTGACAGCAGGCCCCGCGGTGCGAAGGCCGCGCGATCCGGGCAGCAGGCGGAGCCCCGAACAGCACCGGCCGTGCAGGGGAATGGTTTCCAGCCCGGCCGCCAGGCTCCGCACTCACTAAGGAAGACATTGAGTACATCACAACTGTGACCGTACTCTAGAAAGCTACAAACAAGTGAAAATGGGTGTTTAGTTTGGCTTTTGTATATCTAAAATGAGAACCTTTAGAATTCATGCACATCTAAGAATAGGTTGTCCATTTATTGGCCAGCTTACTAGATTCCCCCATTAGTCTCAAACAAGAAATGAACACTGCATTGAAGGAAAGGGTGGGATAAAGATGTGAGCGGCCTTTACCCAAACCACACGAAGGACAACTTAGCAGCATTAACATCCCTAGCTCCTGAAAATGAGGATGTGGGAGCTTGAATTTTAATACAAAAATCAATGTTTTAATTTTCTATCTCATGAAATGTGGGGACAGCAGTGATAATTTCAAAATAATAAAACATCTCAGAATAAACTAATGTGAGTCATTATTAGATAAATGCCACTCTGGGACAGAACTAATAGCCCTTAAAACGCCTCCTCTCTTCCTCAAAATAACCACTTTTATTTTGTTTCTGTTTATTTTGTTTCTCATTATTCCTATTCTGTAGATGGAGCAAACAATGTCTTCAGTTCAGGAGTGCAACTTGAATTAATTGATTACTAGGCAGTAATAGACAATCTAATTCAACAAGTGTTTATCAAGCACCTTTTATATGCTCGGGGCTGGGATGGGCAGAGTGGATAATACATAAATTGCATCCATCCACTCATCCCGCTGTTAACGCCCCCCTCAAACAATCCAGCTCACACTTCACACGGGGCAACAAGGAAGCAGACAGGAGACAACGGGAGGGTAAGACAGGGCAGATCTACCATGTAGCTCCCCTTGGATTCCACTTGGTGGAAACATGTTGGGCCATAATAGCCTCAACCGTTTTGGGGAGTTATCTTATTAGGGCATAAATATTAGAGTCAGAAGACGTGACACCAAGAGGGAACTCAGCCATCTTCTGACTTCAGGAGGTAAAGATTTTATCTTCATTGCACAGATGAGTATCTCAGCCTCAGTTAAGGGACTTGTCCAAAGGCACAAAATAAGTGGGAGAAGGGACCAGCCCCCAGACCCCCTGCTTCCAAGGCATGACCCCTCCCGCCCCACTCCAGTGCCCACTGCATCACCAGCAGCAAATACTCTTCATTGTTTAGGGAGCATTTAATTACCGTCTGCGTCAGTGTGCCAGGCTCTGCCCGATCCCAACATATGTTTGGGGCTCAGCTTCTCACACTGTGAAAGTTTAAAGGCAAGAGCAAGGAGAGGAGAAAAAGAGGTGGGGGAGGAAAGAGGTAGGCGAGTTCTCTGTTTCTAGCCGAGCTTCACAACGCCTACACCTCCGAGGGGTCACCACAGGTCCAAGGCCCGGACTTCAGCTCTGCACATTCAGGAATCTGATTGTATCAGTTCCGTCAGGGCTGATGAGACCCTGGGGGACTGACTCATACCAACCAAATGCTCAAGGCACTGACTGATAAACCAGAAGGCCCATGCACTCATGTACAATGAGAAACATATTCACGGGTGGGCCAGGATATGCATCTATTCTGCTTTGAAGCCCATTTTTGGAAGCCTCTTGCAAGAGGAGACTCCTTAAGAACTACAAACTCAGAGAAATGGAGCCTTGGTGAACTGGGCTGCAGACAAACACACAGCTGTTCACGAAATGCATGTCACTGTTCACACATGTCCTTGGCCTGTGATGGCCACCACTCCTCTCCCCAAATACACCCCACCCCATTCTTTGCCAGTGAAAACAATACAAATAACTAAGGAATACTACTAGCTCATTGAGTGCTTCCTATGGGCTAAGTAAAGCTCTAACAGCTTCACATACATTATTTCATTTCATCTCCCCAACATTGTGAGACAGCTAATCATTATTCTGAAGGGTTAACTTGCTCGTACTCAGCTAGCAAACCACCACTAGGATTCAAACTCAGAAAGTCAGACCCCAGAGCTCATGCTTCTAACCATGAAGCTACCCTGCCCGCAAGGCACTCCAACTCCCTCAATGCCCATTTCACGTGACACTGCGTCTGGGGAACCTTTTAATGACCCCCGACCAGATGCTTGCCCTCCTCCAGCTCATTGCTCCTCTAGCTTGTGTTGCATGTGCATCTGTCATCCCTGCCTCCTTAGTAAGGCAAATCTCTCTGCAGTGGTCTTCTCAGGCCACCATAACACCACCACAGGGTGGGTGACTTAAACAACAGATAATACATTTACTTTCTCACAGTTCTGGAGTCTGGAAGTCCAAGATCAAGATGCCACCAGAGTAGGCTCCTAGGGAGGCACTCTTTCTGGCTTGCAGATGGCCACCCTCTTCCCCGTGCACTCACAAACTAAGAGAGATCTCTGGTGTCTCTTCCTTCTCAAAAAATGACACCAGTCCTATCAGATTAGGGACCACCCTTATTTATGACCTCAGCTAACCATAATTTCCTCCTGAAAGGATCTATCTTCAAATACAGTCTCATGGGAGGGTTAGGGCTTCACTATGTGATTGGGAGGGGGAGCATAATTCAGCCCACAGCATCATCTAATAATAAATTACTCTATAAAGTAAACCATGTCATTGAAAGCTCCAATGAATGTCTTTAAAGGTTCATTTGAAACTAATAATATTGATTTCTTGATTATGTCAGGGGCTTACTAATCCTTGCATGGGGCAGAGAGACAGAGTGGTCCAGCTGGCTCCCCAATACTGATGAGGAAAGTCCTCACATCAGATGCCTGGCTCCAAGGGCAGCAGTGCCGAGTTGTTGGAGGAGGTGGCTCTGGAGACGGCCTTCGGTCCTAATCGCTGACAGGCTGTGGGGGGCTAGGCAAGCGGGTTACTCTCTCTGAGCATCAGAGGCCTCGTCTTTCCTTTTTAGATGAGCCTCTTGCCTTCATGCAGGGAAAGGAAAGCGGATACAATGAAGCAACCAAGAACAATAAAGAGGTGGGTTGTAGGAAGTAACTGGGTATCTATCTGCTTAACGAAAAGAAATAAATCTATGTGGTGCCAGGCCATGAGTCCTTCTGGGGTCGTTCAAATCACACTCGGTAAGGAGCAGCCCCACTGCTCAGGCAGCCAGTTTTAAAATAGCAAGGCATCCAGAGGTAAGACAAGATCCCCTTCTTGAACGTGTGTAGTACTTCATCATATTTTGTGGTCAAACAGCATTTTTTAATACTCCTCCCTCATTTCAGAAACTTCCTTCCTTCTGAGTCACCCCTCCCAGGGAGGGAAGCCAGGAATTTGCCTCCCCAGCCTACCTTACACCCGGAGCCACCTGGTTCCACCCATCAGCAGCATTCATGCATAAAATTGTTTCAGAAGAGAATAGATAAAGAAAAGGGGACCATGTAGAATTCACCACGGTGGGCATCAGTGGAGCATGGCAGAGATGCTCAGTCTGCGGAGGCAACAGTGAAGAGATCCTGCCGGAAAGGACTCATTCACTGGTAGGAGCAGAGGGACCTGTGATCCGTGGTGGCCATGCCAGGGTCCCCATCGGAGCCACCAGGGCTGTAATTCACGTAGTGCTTCTGGCTGCATGGCCTCCAGGTCTGACTCTGATCCCCCCAGAAATTCTGTGAGCAACTTAATACCCTTTTAAAAACTCCCTTTGTATTTCAACTAGCCAGAGTAAGTACTGTTGTTTGCAACTGAGAACCGCAGACCAGCATGGAACCAAGTAATAGCTGCACCGTTAAGTGAAAGACGAGAGAGAAGAAACACATTTTGGCATTATGAGTGGACTTTTTTTAATTTTATAAATAACAGAATTTTAAATAAGTGAAAGAAATTAAGGCAATTGTCTGCAAAACTTTGATAGAAAAAGAAACTGATTATTTGTTCCAAAGGACCTCTGGGACCATTGCAGGACGTACAGGAAACAAAGGGATATGGGATTCTATCAGCACAAAGTTGTATTTACGCGTGTGTGTGCTCGCGCGCACGCTACGCGCGCACGCGCGCGCACACACACACACACACACACAAGACTTGAGGTTGCCCAAGGATTAGCTGGTTTAACCTCCCCCGGCCTCAAAGTTCCTGATTTATGAAATAGTTAAAAACCAAGCAATCATTTTCCAGGGAGTATTAAGATCATTGATATATAAATAGGGCAATTTAATCACTACCTGGATAAAGTAGGTCTTAAATCCTAGGTACTGCTAAAAGTTTAAACAAAGCCTTTATATAATTTACCAAAGTCATTTCAATGCCCAAACAGTTTAGACTTTATTTAAATAGAGGGCACCTTGCAAGTGCCCTCCAAGCCTTATCCTCCTACTTGATGAAAAATTAAAGCCAAACCACCATGCAACTTGCTTTCCTAAAAAGATGCAAGTCTTAGTAACCATCTTTTTTTTTTTAAAGAGTATTTTTTTAAAGATTTTATTTATTTATTTTTTAGAGAGAGGGGAAGGGAGGGAAAGAGAGGAAGAAAAACAGCAACGTATGGTTGCCTCTCACATGGCCCTCACTGGGGACCTGGCCTGCAACCCAGGCATGTGCCCTGACTGGGAATTGAACCGGGACCCTTTGGTTCCCAGCCCGCGCTCAATCCACTGAGCTATACCAGCCAGGGCTTAGTAACCATCTTATTTGGTTTAAAAGCATCATCTTTCAGGATTAATGACCTGCAAAACATAGGAGATATAGCCCTTTCCAAACACCTAGAATTTCCGAGATCTTTGAATTTGTCCCGTACAAATAAGATAAAGTCAGGGACCCAGACTGCTTACCTTGAGCCCCCAAACCTTGATTATAGATGTCTAGTTATTACAATATGCTGGTTCTGAAAACGTTCCACAGGAGGCACGGGGAGTTATTTTTGCTAGGATAGCATCCATTCCCCTTTCTTCAGGCCCTAATATCTCAGTTGTCACTGGAGACCACACTCCTCCATTCCCAGCCACGTGCTTTAAAGGACGGGGTGGCCATGGCCCAGACCTGCCCAACCAGCCTGGCTGCCACATTTGGTTGAGAGACTGGCATGCAACCAATTCAGAGCAATGAGAACACGACCTTGGAATTCTGCTGGAGCTAAGGGAAAGAGAAACGCTCCACTGAGGTAGCTCACCTGACAGATAAGCCTGGAGCTTCCGGCAGTGACTAGATATCCTGAAGGGAGGGCCTGCCTGGGGATGACACCAACCCAGAAGAACGCGGAGCCCAGAGATGGCAAGAGACTGATTCTGATGACATGGTTTGAACCTGGATCCAGCCAAGCTTTTGCCTTTACAGTTGCAGGAACTAATTAGATTTTTTTCTAAGCCCCTTTGAATTAGGTTTCTATCACTTGCAACCTGAAGAGTCCTAACAGATTCTTTTGACATTTCATGAAGATAGAAAAAGCATTAAAGTATAAAATGAGCTTGTACAAGAGATGTTGAATTCCTGCTATGAACAATTTCCCATTCTAGCATGTGCTGCCTTACCCACAATTCCCTGCTCGGAAAACTGGTGCCGAAGAAGTCTGTACACAAGGCAGCCACCAAAGGATTTGGGATGAGTAGCCAACCCAAAGGCGGCTGATTTTGCTGGCCAGACTCCAATGGCTCTGTGGCCTGGCTGGATGAGCTGGATTAGCTGGAAACGCTCACTTCTGAGTTTGTACCAGGAGGTATTGAGATCTCAGATTACAACCTTATGGGTTGGCCATTCAGGGGTCATAAGTAAAATGAAACAACAGGAGAAGAAAGGAGAGAAAAAGAGAGAGGTCAACTGAGCAGGGACCACGTGACCTCTGAGAAAGATAATAACTCTATTCCCAATTTTCAAGTCCTTTGTTTTGGTCCCCACAAGACCCAGCTGTGCATTGTTTCCCAGGCACAGAACGCTTTCATTTGCAGAGCAGTACCTGGTTAAAGAACACGGCTCCTGAGTCTACCTGCATGTGAGTCCTGACGACTCCTGCTCACTACCCACATGCCACAGGCCACATTCTCTAAGCCTGCTGCTCCTCAGTAGAATGGGACTAATAACTCTCCCTGCCAGGACAGGGATGGAATGAGAGTAGGTCATTGTTACAATGAGCTCATGCACTTGGATTAGTTTGAGTGATGTCCTATCCTTGACCACTGAGAGAGCCCAAACTATAGCAATAATTTCTTAAATTATTCATTTAAATATGTGTGTGTGTGTGTGTGTGTGTATTTTTTTACACAGTATTGTGCTCTATTTCTCTTGGGTTCATCACTGATCCCTCAGGACAAGTTAATTCCATATACTGGGGCCAATATGCCAACTTCCGAGGCTTCCGCTCTGTCTCTAACTGCACTGCTCGAAGCTTAGCCAGTCTTCAATGTCTGTCTACAGCTCTGGCTATTTCTGCAGCTCCTTCTTCTTGTGCAACAGGTGCAGGGCATGTGCCCTGCACAAGATGCTGCTGCCATGGAGGAGGAGAGTGTGCATAGACCGTCCTGGCCTTCGGCCTGAAAGAAACAGCGAAGGCAAACCCAGCAGCCTTCTCTCATTACTCAAACTGCTGTCCTGTGATTACAGCACTTCCTGTTTGAGCAGGTCCACCCCTTCTGGGGTTGGTAAAAAAATTCACCTAGAGGTTTGGGGGGGCAGTAATTCTTTAACTGTTTTGTCCCTTCTGCGAAAATTACACAAGCAACTGTACAGACTTTGTCCATTTCCAAGCAAGTATCATTTAATAATTCTGAACTGCCAATCTATGCTTTCCAGCCTTTAAAGGAAGAGAAAAAAAAACTGATTTTGCTAAATAAAGATGATATAGAATACCTTTCAAAGATCTTTTTTATTTTAATGGGCAAAAGACCTAAACAGACACTTCTCGAAAAAAGACATACGGAGGGCCC